>JARYGA010018961.1:0-61868 GCA_030545235.1 Helianthus tuberosus | reverse complement strand
ATGATTGAGGAAAACATGATTTGCTTATGATGAATAGCTCACTTAACTGTTGAGTACCATTGTGAAACTTACACGTGAACTGTGGATTTGAATGAGTTATATAACTGCTATGTTGTTCGAATGCACACTATGATTGTAAATTATACGTGAACCATGCGAATGTAAACTAATTACGTAACCATGAATACCATAGGCTGTGACTGTTTAAGTGTGAGCAAGTAGCTAGTCATACCGAGCAAACCAAGGTGAGTTCACTTCTCTCAAAACAAGCATGCGTCCGGTGGGGACAATCAAACTGATAAACCTTGTAAACGGATTTCGTAAACCCATATCCTTGTAGGGGATGTGAGGCGGATTTCACAAATGCATATCCTTGCAGGGGATAGGCAACGGTTTTCAGTAAATGTTGATGTTGGATAATACACTCTCTTCTATCACTTAAGTCCCATCATACTACCGGGTTGTTGCTTGTAGGGCAACGGGGCTATTAGTTGATAGCGCTATTAGGTTTGGCACCCTCACGACGTACCTGGATAGGACGGGCGTGAACTAATAACATTAAATCATGACCAATGTTTGATAGAGCATTGAAGAAGGGCAAAAAGGGCCGTCTGCGGTATTGAGTTATTATCAACATAACATAACACCTTATAAGTCACTACTTGGTATTAAACGGTTAAAACAAACGGTGAACTCACCAGCGTTGTCTGATACACTTTTCTGCATGCTTGCAGGTCCTTAGGTACACTGTTATGGAACTTGATGTCTGGGAAGCTGGAGTGGTCATGGGTCGTGGCATTGGAACGCTTCTCAATGTTGCATTGTTGAACACTTTTATTTAAACAAACTATTATGCTTCCGCTGAACATGTTGATTTTATTAAATGGTGTTTGAATGATACATTTACATTTAATAAAAGGTTTTATTTTATCCTATATGAATATGGTTCAATGTGATTAGTGGCTAGATCCTGTTACGTCACACGTCTCGCGGGGGTTTCTGCTTGTGGTATTTTGGGGGGTGTGACAGTTTGGTATCAGAGCCACTGGTTTAGTGAACTAGGTTTTAAAACGTTTTCATAAAACCAGACTATAACCAAACAGTATTAAAGCGACCATGACACTCAGCTCCAGATTGCAAGGTTCGTCCTATGTTTACTTTATGTATCACTTGTTTAGTAGTCACACACTCACGATTTGCATGAAACTACATACTAGATCCCATGATGTGATTACCTGTGCTGCATGTTTTAGTGAAATTCGATAGTGTGACACTACTCTTCGACTTTTGTGATTATTAATTCTGCGATGCCTTTCGTTTTGCTAGTTGAATGTGGGTGAAACTTTTAGCGCAAGTTAAGAGGCACTGAGATAAGCATGCAAATTGCCTTATTATTATGGGTGCACACATAATAATAACGTGAGGTGCATGTGAGTCCCAGTGAGGCTTAACGAGTGTGAGAAGGGTTCCGTCCAGTTGTTTGGGGTAAACTTTGGGGTTGTAGATGTCAACGTGAGGTTTGAATCCTACCTTATCTCGATTCTTAAATTTGTTCCCTCTTCTTATATAGAAATATGAGCGGACGAGGCCATGGACGTGGACACATTGCGATGACGCAGGCTAAGTTGACAAATCCGATTAACACCCGTGTGGCTAAGGCTTTGGCAGCCTATCAAGCTGGTACGATATGTGCCAATTATTCACTATTCTTGTGTCGCATACCCAATTCTTACCCGTGTACTGTAATTTCTTTCATCCTTAGGTCTCCAAGCGAATCAAAACTAGACCAACCCACCTATGTGTACGTTCAAAACGTTCATGGATTGCAAGCCCCAAACTTCCAGTGGAGCTGAAGATCCCGTGGGACAGCTCTGTTGGTTCGAGAAAGCTGAATCCGTTTTTGCTATGTGTAACTGTCCAGAGGGGGACAGGGTGAAGTTTGCTTCTGGTACCTTGGAGGATGGTGCTCTGACATGGTGGAATGCACAGGTGCAGATGTTGGGGGTCAAGATGGCAAACGTGACCACTTGGGATGATTTCAAAGAGTTGATTCGGGAGGAGTACTGCCCTCAGGATGAAATTCAAAAGCTGGAAAATGAGTACTATAACCTGAAGATGGAAGGATCAGAGATCGAGACCTATACAAAATGGTCTCACGAGCTGGCAAACATGTGTCCTAACCTATCTCGACCACCATCTCGCAGGTTCGAGCTTTACATTAAGGGATTGGCACCATCAGTCAAGGGGTTAGTCACTGCAGAGAATCTCGACAACTTAGCACAGATTATCAGGATGGCTCACAAGATCACTGACCAGGAGGTGGAGCGTGGCTCGCTGCCACCCTGTATTGCTGCTACCACCACTGTCACTGCTACTACTGCTGCCCCCACCACTGACAATAAGCATAAGTGGAATGATGCAAATAAGGCAACAAACTCGAATCAATCGCAGAAGAAGCCTGATAACAATAGAATCCGCAGCTTTAGTCAATCGTCTTCGGTTAATCAGAATCAGAACCACAGTCAGACTTCCGGTTACGCATGAAAACAGCCGAAGTGCAATAAGTGTGGTTTCCATCACTATGGTTAGTGTAGTCTAGCATGTCAAAGGTGTGACAAGCTGGGTCACATGGCGAAAGATTGTAGAGCTCCACATCCCAAGCAACAACAGCAACCGCCCCAGCAGCAGCAACAGAGGCAATAACCCCAGCAGAATCAGGGTAATCAGAGGGGATGCTATCAGTTCGGCAGCGAAGGGCTTTTCAAGAAGGATTGCCCGCAATTGAATCAGAATGCCAACAATAACAATGGGCGTAACCGGCAGAACAACAACAACGCGGGAAACAACAACAATGGGAATAACGGTGGGAATGGCGCTCGCGGTAGGGCGTTCACTATTGGGGCAGGCGATGCACAGAACGATGGAAACATTGTGACCGATACGTTCTCTGTTAATGGTATTATTGCTTCTGTGTTATTTGACTCTGGTGCCGACTGGATTTATGTGTCTTTGGGGTTCAGTCGTCAGCTAGGATTGACTCCTGCGTCTCTTGTAAACAAGCATGTAGTGGAATTAGCTGATGGCAAGTCGATAGAAGCCACACATGTATTCTTAGGGTGTAAACTCGATCTTCTAGGTCAAGTGTTCGACATTGACCTTCTTCCCATCACTCTTGGTAGTTTTGATATAGTCATTGGTATGGACTGGTTGTCCAAACACGGAGCAGACATACTTTGGAAGGAGAAGTTCGTGCGTGTACCTCTCCCTAGAGGGGAATCATTATCTGTCCAGGGTCATCGAAGCGGTGCAACTTGTTGGTGCATAAATGTCTGTTAACTTCATCTTTATAGAGTCTTGTATCTAGATAGGATAGAACAGTGCTCAGCAGGATCAAAATTAGGATTTGTATGTAAAAGGGGTATTTCACACGAAATAGGCTTATGCTATTTCGTATGAAATTACATCCCCTATATATAGTGGACCTGCTGATTCATTTGTAACGTTCAAGATTTCAGAGCCGAGGTGCTGCCAGTTTGTCAAACGATCAGGATTGCTTTGAAATCATTAATAAAAGGATAATTAAGAGGATTTAAGTTGTTTCACGTCTATATCACTGATTCCGCCTTTGATATGGATCATAAACTCTTCTGATTGACTCATTCGGGTCACACGACGATCCAACAAGTGGTATCAGAGCTCAGGAAGAAGAGTTTATACCAATTCAGCTTGTTTTCATCACTTCTACTCATTCTTTTCAAAATTAAACGAGATTTAACGGACAAAATAGATTGAATTTCACGTCTATATCACTGATTCCGCCTTTGATATGGATCATAAACTCTTCTGATTGACTCGTTCGGGTCACACGACGATCCAACAAGTGGTATCAGAGCTCAGGAAGAAAAGTTTATACCAATTCAGCTTGTTTTCATCACTTCTACTCATTTTTTTTCCGACAAATCAAAGTGGAAAGCTGATCTTCAGATTCGCAGTTTGAAGCAGATGCAGGAAGTTTCTGAGCTGGACAAAAGAGTCGTGAGCTTAATATGTTAAACTTGTGAAAATGGAAAGTCAAAACAAGTTCATTAAGTTGAAACTTGTAATTTTCGAGAAAAATGTTGAACAAAAGTCAGTTTTGTTTCGTTTAGATCAACCAAGGTCATTAAGTTAGACTTGGTAGATAAATTGAGTTCTCGGGGTCATTAACTTGGACCTGAATACTTAAGTGGATTATTAAAACTGATAAAAGTGAGAAAATATGTTAAAAGAGAATAGATTGTAAAGTCAAATTCTTGAGAAGCAGGTAACAAGATCCCCATGGCAAAGAAAGTATAAAGATTGAACCAGAATTCAAGCTCCAGCATATTGAAAGGGGGAGTCTACTTTCTGGATCAACATTCAAAGGGGAGTTTGAAGATAGATCAAGTCTAAAGACTGAATATTTGATGCTAAAGACTTCGTCAACATCCAAGGGGGAGTCTGTTGGTGCATAAATGTCTGTTAACTTTGTCTTTATAGAGTCTTGTATCTAGACAGTGCTCAACATGATCAAAATTAGGATTTGTATGTAAAAGGGGTATTTCGCACGAAATAGCACTAAACTATTTCGTACAAAATTACACACTGGTAATCAAGTATACGATGTTCGAGGGTTTAATGGAGGATATGTGGGATTTGCAGGTAATCAAGGTGGTCGAATAGTTGGTGAAGGAACTCTAGCGAATGGAATTGTTACGTTTGAGAGAGTTAACTACATCGCCGAGCTTGAAAACAATCTTCTGAGCATCTCTCAGATATGTGATCGTATGTATACAACGCACTTTACAGATAAGGAATGTTTGATTTTGAAACCAGGATTTGTTGTTCCCGAAGAATGGGTTATCATGAGAGCACCTAGAGTCAATGATCTGTACGTGTTGGACATGAGTGTAGCAACTACTACCATGGGTCAGGCTCACTGTTTTATGTCAAGAGCAACGGAAAAAGAATCACAATTGTGGCATCGAAAAATGGGCCACATACACCTGCGAAAAATGAATCACCTGGTGCATAACGACTTAGTAACTGGTGTTCATGTAAAAGGTTTTCATCTTGAGGGGGAGTGCATTAGCTGTGTCAAAGGCAAGCAAAAGAAGAAATCTCGCCCCGGAAAGAGGTTAACTCAGTCTCGAGACCGTTAGAGAGACTTCATATGGATCTTTTCGGTCCAGTAAATGTCAAAAGCATAACTGGAGATCTCTACTGTCTAGTAGTAATAGATGACTACTCGAGATTTTCGTGGGTATCATTTCTGAAGTCAAAGGATGAGACATTTGAAAGTTTGATGACGTTGTTCAGAAAAATTGAAAACTTGTACCAAACTCGAATCAGAAGAATCAGGAGTGACAACGGTACTGAGTTTAAGAACAACAAGATGGAAGAGTATTGTGATGAGAGAGGTATATTGCAAGAATTTAGAGACTTCATATGGATCTTTTCGGTCCAGTAAATGTCAAAAGCATAACTGGAGATCTCTACTGTCTAGTAGTAATAGATGACTACTCGAGATTTTCGTGGGTATCATTTCTGAAGTCAAAGGATGAGACATTTGAAAGTTTGATGACGTTGTTCAGAAAAATTGAAAACTTGTACCAAACTCGAATCAGAAGAATCAGGAGTGACAACGGTACTGAGTTTAAGAACAACAAGATGGAAGAGTATTGTGATGAGAGAGGTATATTGCAAGAATTTAGTGCTCCCTATACTCCGCAACAAAATGGAGTAGCTGAAAGAAAGAACAGGACGCTAATTGAAACGGCTAGGACGATGCTTGCTGATTCGAAATTACCAATCAACTTTTGGGCAGAAGCAGTATCAGCCGCTTGCTATACACTCAACCGGGTTCTTACAGTGAAGAAATTCAACAAGACGTGTTTTGAGCTAATCAACAACCGCAAACCTAACCTGAAGTATCTGGAACTGTTTGGGTCTCCCTGTATAGTTCTAGAACCTTATGGTAAATTTGGTGCAAAGAGCATTGAAGGAATTTTTGTAGGATATGCGAGTCCATTGAAACGAGTCTTTGTTCCAAGCTTGAATCGGATTATCGAAGCACATAATGTTGAGTGTCAAAGTTATACCATGCCACCTCAGAATCCCGGCGACTCATGGCGTTTTAATTACGATACACTGTGGGATTCGTTTGACATAGAAGAAGAATCAGATTTCTTTGACGAGTTGGATATTCTGAGAGAATATGAAGAATCACAAGAAAGATTCCCAGCTGAGCATTCTAGAAGTCAATATCGAGCTTCCAATGACGATGAAGCCGGTCCTAGTAATACTGGAGAACATGATGATGTTTAGCAAACTCTTGAGAATCAGATGACTGTCAACGATAATCTAGAATCTGATGATAGACCTATATTCGATCATGGTGATTCAGATTCTGAGGGGGAGAAGATTCAGATTTCAAGTCAAACAATTCCAGTCAATGAACAAGGTGCAAATCAGAATGTCACAAATTTGGAAGGCGAGGTAGATGTTCCAGGCGAGGTGATGCCGAGAACTCTTTCATACCATCCAGAAGAACTGATTATTGGAGAATTACAATCAGGCGTTCGTACAAGACGTCAAATTAACCAAGGCCTTACTTGTTTTTATTCTACAGTTGCTTTGTTACAAACTGAGTTTTCACTTAGTTGTTTTATTTCACAGATTGAGCCGCAAACATATAAGGAAGCACTAACTGAAGATTCTTGGGTTAACGCGATGCAAGAGGAGCTGAGTCAGTTTGAGAAGTTAGGAGTGTGGAAGTTGGTAGACTTGCCTGATGGTCACAGGAAGATAAACACTAAGTGGGTGTTCAAGTGCAAGAGAGACGATAGAGGGGTTATTATTCGTAACAAAGCTCGACTCGTAGTCCAGGGCTTTAGTCAGCAG
Organism: Helianthus tuberosus; assembly: GCA_030545235.1. Taxonomy (NCBI): domain Eukaryota; kingdom Viridiplantae; phylum Streptophyta; class Magnoliopsida; order Asterales; family Asteraceae; genus Helianthus; species Helianthus tuberosus. Next base: position 54,947 of record JARYGA010018961.1, on the reverse strand, counting down.
GAGGGTATAGATTTCACTGAAGTGTATGCTCCGGTTGCTAGACTTGAAGCGATCAGAATCTTCCTAGCATTTGCATCTTGGAAAAGTTTTAAAGTTTATCAGTTAGATGTTAAATCGGCTTTTCTCTATGTGAAGGTAAAAGAGGAGGTATATGTCAGACAGCCACCGGGCTTCACCGATCCAATCCACAAAGACATGGTCTATTTACTGGATAAAGCGGTGTATGGTTTACACCAGGCCCCGAGAGCTTGGTACGAGATATTGTCTCAACACCTGCTTACCAACAGCTTCATCCGTGGAAAAGTGGATGCCACTCTCTTCACCAAAGAAGTCGACGGACATCTTCTGTAGTTCAAATATACGTGGACGACATATTTAGGTCAACAAATGAAAATCTGTGCAAAGATTTTGAAAAAGTTATGAAGCAAAAATTTGAAATGTCATCGATGGGTGAGATGAAATTATTCTTGGGTCTTCAGGTTGATCAACTGCCTAAGGGAATTTTCATACATCAGACGAAGTATGTTCATGATATCTTAGAGAAATTTGGGATGTCAGGATCTACTCCAGCTTTCACCCCGTTTGCGACAAATCATGGGATAAACCCTGATTTCACCGGAGAGAAAGTAGATGAAACGTTATATCGTTCCATGATCGGATCGTTGATGTATTTGACAGCTTCTAGACCAGATATCATGTATCCAACCCGCCTCGTAGCAAGATTTCAATCTAACCCGAGAGCTTCGCATATGGTGATTGTCAAGCGGATATTACGCTATCTGAAAGGAACTCCATCATTAGGGTTGTGGTATACAAGAGAAGGCGATTTCACGCTCGAAGGGTATTCCGATTCCGATTTCGGATGCTGCAAAGTTAACGCTAAATCAACAACAGCGGGGTGCCAGTTTTTCGGACCACGATTGGTTACCTGGCAATGCAAGAAGCAGACCTCTGTGGCTTTATCCACATGTGAAGCCGAGTATGTATCTGCTAGCAGCTGCTGCTCTCAGATCTTGTGGATCCAGCAACAGATGAGAGACTACGGTTTGCAATTTCTTAACACCCCTATTTTTGTTGATAATGAGGCAGCGATAAACATAACAAAAAATCATGTTCATCATGCTAAAACGAAACACATTGAAATTCATCATCACTTCATCCGAGATTGTTTCGAGAAGAAGTTGATACGAATTGAGAAAATCCACACTGACGAACAAAAAGCTGATTTACATACCAAAGCGTTTGATAAAACTCGTTTTCAATATCTTTTAAAATTGAACGGTATGAAGCTTTTGTCGGTGTCGAAAGAGATTCTTGGCGTAGATGAAGGTACCACTGTAGATGATGTTGAGAAGCAATCTGCAATGGTTTGTCGATTTTTTACTTGTTTTGGTATTTAGGGGGAGGTAGGTTAATATTTTCAGAAAATACATAAACAGTAAAAAATTTCAAAAATCCAAAAACATGAGATATTTTCAAAATACAAAAACAATAGAAAACCAGAAAGAGCTTGTGTAAAAAGGGAAAATGATAGTACATTAGCTTGACAGTTACAGTATGCTAAAGATATGTAAAGTTTAAAAGCGTTAAACAGTCTTGCTGATGATATGCCGATAGGTTTTTACACATTTAGTAGGTTTGTTCGGGATATAAACCTAAATCATTACTTACTTATTTCGTGGGGAACACTACTTGGATATATAGGTAACCCCTGAAATCTTGTTTGAAAGACCCCTCTTTCTGAAATACTAGGTCTTTATACTCCGTGATATCTGGGGTATTATCCCGGGACTTCTGATTTTGCGGAAGCAATGGCCTAGTCCCCGTATAATACTTTACTGCTGCTTGAAATAAAAGCCTGCCCTCAGCAAAAAAATGATGAAACATTGAAAAATGCTAATCATGTGCTGTTGTAAAAAAGATCATCTAAAGGGGACCCACTTAAAGTCGAAGCCGTCATCTCTCTGATTTTGCGGAAGCAATAGCCTGAGCTCTCACGGCCCTCGCATTTAACCCCTTACAGATATCATCTGTGGTATACTCACCTGTAAGAGTGAATATTGGGATCTGGATATGGGAGTATATTCAAGAGGTGGGACACATGAATGAGTTTAAGTTTTTAATTCACCTAATTCGTATCCTGGACAGATTGAAATTTGTGTGAGAATTTAAGTGGATCAGTATATCGACAATCAAAGCGAATTGTTTAATTCTGAGTATGAAATCTAAGCTTAATGGTACATGTGACTTGTCGAAAGCTGATATGATTCCCTAACACGCTCACCAAAAATTTGTTTGTAAATAGTTTACATTTACTGCATGTCATTTCTGTTTAGCATTCTAGTATAGAAACTTTATTCAAAATCCAAAAAGATTCTTCTTTACATTTCTGCTTTATTGTTTCCGACAAATCAAAGTGGAAAGTTGATCTTCAGATTCGCAGTTTGAATCAGATGCAGGAAGTTTCTGAGCTGGACAGAAGAGTCGTGAGCTTAATATGTTAAACTTGTGAAAATGGAAAGTCAAAACAAGTTCATTAAGTTGAAACTTGTAATTTTCATGACAAATGTTGAACAGAAGTCAGTTTTGTTTCGTTTAGATCAACTAAGGTCATTAAGTTGGACTTGGTAGATAAATTGAGTTCTCAGGGTCATTAACTTGGACCTGAATACTTAAGTGGATTATTAAAACTGATAAAAGTGAGAAAAGATGTTAAAAGAGAATAGATTGTAATGTCAAATTCTTGAGAAGCAGGTAAAAAGATCCCCATGGCCAAGAAAGTATAAGGATTGAACCAGAATTCGAGCTCCAGCATATTAAAAGGGGGAGTCTACTTTCTGGATCAACATTCAAAGGGGAGTTTGAAGATAGATCAAGTCTAAAGACTGAAGATTTGATGCTAAAGACTTCATCAAAATCCAAGGGGGAGTCTGTTGGTGCATAAATGTCTGTTAACTTCGTCTTTATAGAGTCTTGTATCTAGATAGGATAGAACAGTGCTTAGTAGGATCAAAATTAGGATTTCTATGTAAAAGGGGTATTTCGCACGAAATAGGCTTATGCTATTTCGTACGAAATTACATCCCCTATATATAGTGGACCTGCTGATTCATTTGTAACGTTCGAGATTTCAGAGCCGAGGTGCTGCCAGTTTGTCAAACGATCAGGATTGCTTTGAAATCATTAATAAAAGGATAATTAAGAGGATTTAAGTTGTTTCACGTCTATATCACTGATTCCGCCTTTGATATGGATCATAAACTCTTCTGATTGACTCGGTCGGGTCACACGACGATCCAACACAACTGTCAACATCATTTCATCTATGAAAGCCCAGAAATGGTTACGGAAGGGCTACCTCGCTATTCTTGCGCTTGTTACTGATACTCGGCCTGAAGAGAAGAAAATCGACGATATACCAGTCGTACGGGAGTTTTCTGACATTTTTCCCGAGGAACTTCCAGGTTTACCTCCACATCATCAGGTGGAATTCCAAATTGATCTTACACCGGGAGCAGCTCCGATTGCTCGCGCACCATATCGTCTTGCACCTGGGGAGTTGCAAGAATTGTCTAATCAACTCCAAGAGCTGTTGGATAAGGTCTTTATTCGACCCAGTTCTTCGCCTTGGGGAGCCCCGGTGTTGTTTGTAAGAAGAAGGACGGAACCTTTCGCATGTGTATTGATTATCGCGAACTCAACAAGGTGACGGTTAAGAATCGTTATCGTTTACCTCACATTGACGACCTGTTCGACCAGTTGCAAGGGTCGAGCTTCTACTCGAAGATTGATCTAAGGTCGGGCTATCATCAGATGAGAGTCCGAGAGGAGGATGTCCCAAAAGCCGCCTTTCGCACACGGTATGGCCATTATGAGTTCCTGGTTATGCCATTTGGGTTGACAAATGCACCAGCAGTATTCATGGATCTCATTAACCGCGTATGTAAACCATATCTTGATGATTTTTTCATCGAGTTCATCGACGACATTCTAATCTATTCTAAGAACAAGGAGTACCACGAGCGGCATTTGCGTCTTATCCTGTAGCTTCTGAGGAAGGAGGAGCTTTACGCGAAGTTTTCTAAGTGTGACTTCTGGATTCGAGAAGTGCACTTCCTCGGCCATATCGTTAACGAAATGGGGATACATGTGGATCCCGCAAAAATCGACTCTATCAGGAATTGGGCAGCACCAAAGAATCCTTTGGAGGTGCGACAATTCCTTGGTCTCGCTGGTTACTATCGAAGATTCATCGAGGGTTTTTCAAAGATCGCTCAACCTCTCACTGCTCTGACACAGAAGGGTGTAGTTTATACCTGGGGAACGAAACAGGAAGTCGCTTTTCAGCTTCTGAAGCAAAAGCTTTGCAGCGCACCGATTTTGTCTTTACCTATGGGTACCGAAGATTTCGTAGTGTATTGTGACGCCTCTATTCAAGGTCTGGGTTGTGTGTTGATGCAACGCGAGAAAGTTATAGCCTACGCCTCTTGATAGTTGAAGGTCCATGAAAAGAATTACACAACTCACGACTTGGAGTTGGGGGTCATGGTGTTCGTGCTCAAAATATGGAGGCATTACTTGTACGGTACTAAATGCACTATTTATACCGACCACAAGAGCCTTCAACATATATTCGACCAGAAGGAATTGAATATGCGACAGCGTCGCTGGGTAGAACTCTTGAACGACTACGACTGTGCAATCAAGTATCATCCAGGTAAGGCTAACATTGTAGCTGATGCCCTTAGCCGAAAGGAAATGAAACCCAAACGTGTTCGCGCCTTGCAGCTCACCATTCACTCAAACCTCCCAAATCAGATCCGTACTGCATAAACTGAAGCGTTGAAAGAGGAAAACATTGAAGCAGAGTACTTAAAGGGCATGGAAAAACGACTTATAGAAAGATCGTATGGTATTCTCTACTTCATGGAGCGTGTATGGATTCCTTTGTTTGGCAACCTTAGGGAGCTTGTGATGGATGAAGCGCACAATGTGACAACTGTGTTCTGTAATCGATGTACGATGTAAAACAATGATGATTATTAATGAAACAATGTGCCTTAGTGTTATTATATGTGTTTTGATGTTTCTATGTGTGTATTTGTGTTTCGTGATTTTTCAATTCGATTCGATTCCGATTGCAAGCTTTAAATCGCGTTCTAGAAGGTTATACGCAAACTGATGCGTAAACGCAGTCAGTATAACGCGACAAACACTCCGGAATAGTGACATAGGCTTAACATACCTTAAATAACCTCCACATAACTTAGAAACAAGTTTTGAATGGTTTGGTGTGTCGAAATCAACTTTGTTCGATCGCAGGGACTATTTGTGTCAAACTGCGAAACTATGCAGATTTGAACTGTAACGAACAATCCGGAACTTGATCATAAGTTAAACATACCCTAAATATCCTTTACATAGCTTAGAAATAGGCTTTGAGGGGTTCGGTATGCTAAAACAAACTTTATTGACCAATAGGGACTAAAAGCGTCAAAAAGTGCATAAGTTTGCATTTTCGCGCATATCTTACGTTCTGAATATATCCTGACCTCCAAAAATTTATGTAAGGATTAAAATATTTTATTTTAGTGTTTGGCATAAGAAAATTCCATTCGTCGCTTAATTTGGATCGTTTTTGCGTTGGTTACGACTTCCGTCGTAATTAACCGAACAACGCAACCGTACGGCCAAACGAACCGACATCCGAGATAATTTTGAGCATGTTTCATGTTCCCTATGCTTTAACATCCTTTTGAAGCTCAAAAATGGGCTTGACGGGTGTTAGAAGTGCCAAAACACGACCATACGCGCACAGGGACCAAAACTGCCAAAATTGAAACTTGCTGGTCTGCAGGGTCCTTACGGACCGTAAGGGTGAGGACCATACGGTCCGTAAGCATGTCCTAGTTCATCAGAAAGCTGTTTCCAGCTTGATCCAGCTGTTAAACCACCTTTAATCCCCTTGCACATGGTTTTGGGCAATACTAGGGGCTCAAATAGTTTTATAAAACCATGGGCTTGAGGTGTAGGGTTGAGATTGAAGCACGGTTTACGAGGAACGATCTTAATGGTTCAAGGAAATCTATAAATACCCCCCACCCTTCACTTGCAAAACCCACACTTGAATTTTCTGAAATATCTCTAAGTTGAAGTGCAAATCACTTCATACCTGAGATTACTTGGAAAATCAAGAGCTTGCGGGGACCTTTTGTAAGTATTCTTTCGTGTTTATCGTTAAAGTCAAACTGCGTTTGACTTTCTGATTTGACCAGTTTATGGTCAACGTGAAGTTCGTTTGAACTTCATAACGTGAGCGTAATCACGATGGTTATAGTCCCTTGTGACTATACCTACTGATTACCACGTTATCTAGGCTCAGTGACGAGTCGTAGTTTCGGCCAAAATGCGTATTCTTGCGTATTTTGTAACCAAACTACTCCTAGGTATCACAACCGTTTGTTTTGATACCAAACTTGTTTTCTAACTTAGTTAAGCATGTTTTAACATGCTTAGCTCGTCACTTTTAGTTTTGTGCTTGTCTAGGGTCGTAAAAGTAAGCGATCTAATCAATCGCTTATACTTTCGAACCCGACCCGTTTGGTCGATCATTAGGATCGGACCAAACACATTAGGTGACCATAGTGTATAGGGAATAACCTTCCAAGGTTATACCTTATGGTCGTTTCGTTTAAGTAGTTTTATGATAAGTAGTTTATATGCCTTAGGTAAATTACCAAAAATGCCCTTTTAAGCCAAAATTCATTTTATGCATATGTAACATAACCTTTGGTATCTAAACTGATTAGACAACAATATTAAACATGTTGAGGCATAGTTTACTTATCATAGGACTAGTTAGGCGTTCCGAACGCGTTTCTCGCGAACGACGCGTTAAAGTAGCATAAGCTACCTTAATGGGACGCGATGGGTCGAAAGCACTTAGGTTAGGTTTCATTTAGGATGTAGGCCTTGTTAAATCATATCACATGAGTTCCAACACTCATTTGGTTTACAAGACCTCATTCTGTCCGATCTTCCGATTTAGGCGTCTATTGTTTGACTAGTGATTAAATTACTAGGTGCTGCTTGATTTCTCTGGTTTACTCGAGTTTGTTGAAGTACTATTGATTGAGGATACCTTGCACTACAAGTGAGTACATAGTTCCCCTATTTTACTGTTTTCAAATGTTTTGGGGTGATTCATATGTACATAATGTTTTCAAGGTTTTAACGATTATTTCAAAAACGATTAGAACGATTTATACTAAACTAATAACGATTTCGACAATGTGAACGAACTTGTTGGTTGTAGTTACATAACGAATGACATTCATTAATTTTGGCCGAACCGACCAGTATTAGGTTATGATACCATAGGATCCGACATATCCCGTTATTGCACTATACCCATGGTTATGTGTGGGTGTTGTGGGTAACGACTGAATCTGTAATTATTAACTTACCCTTTGGAGGTTTGTTAATACGAGAAGCGAGGAACGAGGTAGTCGAGTCACGAAGGTTTGAATGTTATTAACGAGACGACCATATATAAGTTTTCACAATTAAAACGAGGATGATTTAAACGAGTAAACGATTTGGAAACGAATTGGAAACGATGTTAAACGATTTGGGTAAACGATTGGTTTTTGGCTAGTGTTTAGATAACGGGACGGGTGTAATGTGGTGAAAACATGGTAGATACGCCGCTGATACTTCTTATATATAAATGTTTTCAACATATTACATACAGTGGCGTTATTTATTTCACTTGGGTAAACGATATTGAAACGATGTCACTCAACGATGTTTTCAAAATAATATACGAGTTTTATTAACGAGTTTATATGAGATGTTTTAGAATATGATTTTCTAAAACAAAAAGCTTTTGGGTTAAGAATCGTGGCTATGAAACTTTATAAATTATAACCATCTTGATTTGAGTTGGTTAATTATGTTGCAATATTATACATTTTTTTAAAAACAAGGTTTTCGACGTATTGCAATATATGTAAACAAGCCATGTTTCCGATACCCTTATAAAACCTATGTGCTCGCCAGCGTTTCTTTGCTGACTTTGTTTTTACATATGTTTCAGGTGTTGTTGCTTGATTGACGTTCTAGGATGCATGCGTCACATAGGATCTGGACGAGGCCTTAGTGACATAAAACAATGATAGTCGATATAAAACTTGTTTGTTATGTGTTAAAACAATGTTAATGTTTAATATTATCAATAAAACGAAACACTTTTTGTATCCATGGTTATGAAACGATAATTCTGTTACAACACTCCCTGACGTTTCCGCCACGCTTTGTTGTTTTACGTGGTCGGGGTGTGACAGAAGAGTTGGTATCAGAGCTAGGTTATAGGGAATTAGGTTATTAGTAATTCTTTGACCTAGACTATAACTTCTAGGACCCCAACGCAAGTTTATTTGCGTTTAGATTGTTAAAACAAAATCGTCACCTATCCTTAGGTGATAACCACAACGAGAACACAATTTTCGAATACGCTTCGACAATTAATCATCTATCTTTGGATGATTGATTATATGGTTTTGAACCCTTCCAGTTTGATTCATTTTCGGGTTTATGCCCTCTGAATTTTCAAAATCTCGTCAAAGTTTGGGTCTAAATAATGTGAACACGTGCAAACTGGAAGAGTGAGTGCCTGTACTCTGAGTTTTCTGTCTAAGGCTAGAGTGTTCGTACAAATCCACATAATTGGACCAGTCACTCTTACCTGGGAACTCTTGGGGTGAGTGTTCACTTATAGGCGAGCATGTCTTCGCGATACATTATTTTTGACCTATTTACTTTGATTAGTCATTGCGTGTCATTTTGTTTGTTCGAGGTAACAAACAAATGATCGCCTTCCTTGTGTTTGGTCGATATCTCTTTTGTTTTTCCTAATTTTCAACCTCACTCGATTCTCCTGTTTCCTTGTTAGACAATGCCTCCTCGACGTGAAGAACAATCTTTTACTATTGAAGAAATCGCAGCCCTGCTCTCTCAGCAAGTGGCTGCTGTGCTTCCCGGTGTTGTGACCCAAGTCCACGAGATATACAACAACAACAATAATAACAACAACAATAATACACTGTGTAATTTCAAAAACTTCAATTCTGCGAAGTCGCTTAAATTTTCTGGGTCACAAGGAGCAACTGCGCTCCTATAGTGGTTTGAGAGTATCGAGAGCACATTCAGACATGTGCAGTGTCCGAATGCGCGTAAGGTTGAATTTGCTTCAAGCGTGTTTGAGAAGCGAGCGCTTACCTGGTGGAATGGTATTATGCGCGACAGGGGTGCCAAAGTGGCGTTGGCACAAACATGGGAAGAGCTTCGGGCTCTCATGATGAAGGAGTTTTGCCCCCGTCATGAAGTTCGGGCTTTGGAGCGAGAGTTTGACGATTTAAAGCAAGATGGGGCTGAACACCGTGCGTACATGAATCGTTTTGAGGAACTCAGTCTATTGTGTCCCACCATGGTTACCCCTCTGGAGAAAGCAATCGAGAGATATATCGATGGTCTACCCGATTCTATTCTGGAGATTGTGACCGGTGTTAATCCTACTACCCTTCGTCAAGCAATCGAGTTGTCTGCTACCCTGACTGAGACTAAAGTCAGGAAGGGTAAACTCGCCCGCAAGGGTGATAAAAAGAAGGCGACTGATTCAGGGAAGGACAAGAAAAAGGGTAAGGGTAAGGAAGATGAGTCGTCGAAGAAATCGAGGAAGCGAAAGGGTGCCTAGAATTTTTGCTGTTATAGCACAGACTTCTCAGAACCCGCAGAACCCACCGGCTCAGCCACCTGCAAAGAAGGCATATGCTGGTACCGCACCTCATTGTGCTCGTTGCAACGGTCATCACGTTGCACAACAAGCTTGCAAGCAATGCACGACGTGTGGTAAACTTGGGCATTTGGCCAATGTTTGTCGTTTGGGACAGAATCAGGTTGCCCAGGCTCAAGCTCCGATACAAGGGAATGCTGCAATATTCCCACCGGGTTCGTGTTTTAATTGTGGAGAGTATGGTCACTTCCGCAACAACTGTCCGAGACTGGTGAATGCAAACGCGAATGCTAACGCGAACCCGAATGCGAACGTCAACGTCAATGTGAATCCCGCTCGTGGGTGAGCATACAATTTGAATGCAAACGAAGTGAGGGCCGACAACGAAGTGGTTAATGGTACGTTTCTTGTTAACAACCGACCTGCGTCTATTCTTTTTGATTCTGGTGCCGATAGAAGTTTTGTTTCTTTGTCTTTTGAGCCTTTGCTTGCGATACCTAGAACTAAACTGAGGAAACCCTTATCTGTTGAAGTTGCCACTGGTAAACCTCTTGTTCTCGATTCTATTATTCCTAATTGTCAGTTGAACCTTGATAACCATATTTTTCCTATTGACCTCACACCGATGCAACTTGGGAGTTTCGATATTATCGTTGGAATGGATTGGTTAACCAAACACCACGCTGAGGTGGTTTGTTTCGATAAGATTGTTCGTATTCCTTTGTCTTCTAGCGATGTTCTGGAAATTCATGGAGAGAAGCCATCTGGCGGTTTGAAGCTTATGTCGTGTACGAAGGCCCAAAGTTATTTGCGAAAAGGATATGTTGCTTTCCTGGCACATGTCACCGAGGATAAAGACAAGAGCAAGAGTATTCAGGATATTTCGATTGTTCGGGAATATCCAGAGGTGTTTCCCGATGAACTGCCTGGTTTGCCTCCAGTTCGTCAAGTCGAGTTTCGTATTGACCTTGTACCCAATGCCAACCCGATTGCAAAAGCACCTTATCGTCTTGCACCGTTGGAGATGCAAGAGTTATCGAAGCAGCTTCAAGAGTTATCTGATAAAGGATTCATCCGACCGGGCTTTTCACCTTGGGGAGCTCCTGTCCTCTTCGTGAAAAAGAAAGATGGATCTTTTCGAATGTGTGTGTATCGATTATCGTGAGCTTAATAAGCTCACCATCAAGAATCGATATCCCCTACCTCGAATTGATGATCTCTTCGACCAGCTGCATGGTGCTTCATGCTTTTCCAAGATCGATCTGCGTTCTGGGTATCATCAACTTCGTGTTCTCGAAGAAGATATTCCCAAAACTGCTTTCCGCACAAGATATGGGCATTACGAGTTCACTGTCATGCCTTTTGGTTTGACAAATGCTCCAGCTATCTTTATGGACTTAATGAATAGGGTCTGCAAACCTTATTTGGACAAGTTCATTTGTGTTCATCGACGATATTCTCATTTATTCAAAATCTCGAGCCAAGCACGAGCAATACCTTCGCTTAACATTGGAACTCCCGAAGAAGGAACAACTTTTTGCTAAATTCTCCAAGTGTGAATTCTGGCTTAAAGAAGTTCAATTCTTGGGCCATATAGTCAATGAGCAGGGTATTCATGTGGATCCATCCAAGATTGCTGCTATTAAAGACTGGAATACACCGACGACGCCTACAGAGATTCGATCTTTTCTTGGTCTTGCTGGTTATTATCGTCGATTCATTTCAAATTTCTCGAAGATTGCGGTTCCACTCACTGCTTTGACTCAGAAGAATAAGCCTTTCGAGTGGGGACCCAAGCAAGAAGAAGCATTCCAAACGCTGAAGCAAAAGTTATGTAATGCTCCTATTCTATCTCTGCCCGAGGGAAGTGATGATTTCGTTGTCTATTGCGATGCGTCCAACTTAGGCCTTGGTTGCGTCCTTATGCAACGAGGTAAGGTTATTGCATATGCATCTAGACAGCTGAAAGTTCACGAGAAGAACTACACGACTCATGATATTGAGTTAGGAGCTGTGGTTTTCACGCTTAAAATCTGGAGACACTACCTCTATGGAACGAAGTATGTGGTTTTCACAGATCACAAAAGTCTCCAGCACATTCTTAATCAGAAAGAGCTGAACATGAGGCAACGACGTTGGGTTGAACTCTTAAACGATTATGACTGCAAGATTCGCTACCACCCTGGTAAGGAGAATGTTGTAGCCGATGCGCTTAGTCGAAAGGAGCGAGTCAAGCTTCATTCTGTTCGAACTCTATCTGATCTGCAATCTCGTGTCCTTCAAGCTCAACAATTTTGTGTTTCACAAAATTTGACGGGTATGGAATTACCACGTCAACTTGAGCTTAAGCTCGAAGCGAAAGACGATGGTTTACTCTATTTTAAGGATCCTTTGTGGATTCCGAAACAAGATGATCTTCGCACTTTAGTGATGGACGAATCTCATAAGTCTCGATATTCTATCCATCCTGGTGCTGATAAAATGTACAAGGATCTTCGTACTCAGTGCTGGTGGCCTGGTATGAAGAAGGATGTTGCCTTGTATGTATCGAAATTCCTAACTTGTCTCAAAGTCAAGGCCGAACATCAACGACCTTCTGGCTTGCTTGTACAACCAGAGATACCGGTTTGGAAGTGGGAGAACATTGCGATGGATCTCATCACTAAGTTACCGCGTACGTCTAAAGGTCATGATGCCATATGGGTTATTATCGATTGATTAACGAAATCAGCTCATTTCATTCCGATTCGCGAGGATCTATCTGCTGATAAACTTGCAAAGATTTATGTTTATGAGATTGTGACACGACATGGTGTGCCCTTGGATATCATCTCTGATCGTGATGCTCGATTTTCATCTCATTTCTGGAAAGCCATGCAATCTGCTTTGGGAACCCAACTGAATCTAAGCACTGCTTATCATCCCCAAACAGATGGCCAATCTGAGAGAACGATTCAAACTTTGGAGGATATGCTTAGAGCATGCGTGATAGACTTTGGTGGTAATTGGGATTCTCATCTTCCACTGATCGAGTTCTCTTACAACAACAGTTATCATGCTAGTATTAATATGGCACCATTCGAAGCTCTCTACGGTCAAAAATGCCGTTCACCTGTCTGTTGGAATGAGATCGGTGAAGCTCAGCTTACTGGAACTGAGCTCATTCTGGAAACAACAGACAAAATCAAGAAGATTTGCGATAATCTTGTGACAGCTAGATGCCGTCAAAAGAGTTTTGCGGATTTGAAACGCAAGCCCTTAGAATTTCAAGTCGGAGACCGTGTCCTACTCAAGGTGTCACCTTGGAAGGGAGTGGTGAGATTTGGAAAGAAAGGAAAACTTACACCTCGATATGTGGGAGCATTTAAGATTGTGGAAAGAATTGGAAAGGTTGCCTATCGACTAGAGCTACCTACAGAGCTTGGAAATATTCATCCGACTTTTCACGTGTCCAATCTGCGAAAGTGTTGCTGACGCTGATCTTCACATTCCTCTCGATGAGATTCAAATAGATGAAACGATGCACTTTTTCGAGAAACCCGTGGAGATCGTGGACCGTGCTTTCAAACAGTTGAAGAACAAACGGATTCGATTGGTTAAAGTTCGCTGGGAATCCAAACGTGGCCCAGAGTTTACTTGGGAACGTGAGGACCAGATGAAGGCGAAATATCCGCATTTTTTTTCACAAGCTTCCTCTAGTTCAAATTTCGGGACGAAATTTCCTGAAGTAGGGAAGACTGTGACAACTGTGTTCTGTAATCGATGTACGATGTAAAACAATGATGATTATTAATGAAACAATGTGCCTTGGTGTTATTATATGTGTTTTGATGTTTCTATGTGTGTATTTTTGTTTGGTGATTTTTCAATTCGATTCGATTCCGATTGCAAGCTTTAAATCGCGTTCTGGAAGGTTATACGCAAACTGATGCGTAAACGCAGTCAGTATAATGCGACAAACACTCCGGAATAGTGACATAGGCTTAACATACCTTAATTAACCTCCACATAACTTAGAAATAAGTTTTGAATGGTTTGGTGAGTCGAAATCAACTTTGTTCGATCGCAGGGACTATTTGTGTCAAACTGCGAAAATATGCCGATTTGAACTGTAATGAACAATCCGAAACTTGATCATAAGTTAAACATACCCTAAATATCCTTTACATAGCTTAGAAATAGGCTTTGAGGGGTTCGGTATGCTAAAACAAACCTTATTGACCAATAGGGACTAAAATCGTCAAAAAGTGCATAAGTTTGCATTTTCGCGCATATCTTACGTTCTGAATATATCCGGACCACCAAAAATTTATGTAAGCATTAAAATATTTAATTTTAGTGTTTGGCATAAGAAAATTCCATTTGTCGCTTAATTTGGATCGTTTTTGCGTTCGTTACGACTTCCGTCGTAATTAACCGAACAACGCAACCGTACGGCCAAACGAACCGACATCCGAGATAATTTTGAGCATGTTTCATGTTCCCTATTCTTTAACATCCTTGTGAAGCTCAAAAATGGGCTTGACGGGTGTTAGAAGTGCCAAAACACGACCATACGCGCACAGGGACAAAAACTTCCAAAACTGAAACTTGCTGGTCTGCAGGGTCCTTACGGACCGTAAGGGTGAGGACCATACGGTCTGTAAGCATGTCCCAGTTCATCAGAAAGCTTTTTCCAACTTGATCCAGCTGTTAAACCACCTTTAATCCCCTTGCACATGGTTTTGGGCAATACTAGGGGCTCAAATGGTTTTATAAAACCATGGGCTTGAGGTGTAGGGTTGAGATTGAAGCACGGTTTACGAGGAACGATCTTAACGGTTCAAGGAAATCTATAAATACCCCCCACCCTTCACTTGCAAAACCCACACTTGAATTTTCTGAAATATCTCTAAGTTGAAGTGCAAATCACTTCATACCAGAGATTACTTGGAAAATCAAGAGCTTGCGGGGACCTTTTGTAAGTATTCTTTCGTGTTTATCGTTAAAGTCAAACTGCGTTTGACTTTCTGCTTTGACCAGTTTATGGTTAACGTGAAGTTCGTTTGAACATCATAACGTGAGCGTAATCACGATGGTTATAGTCCCTTGTGACTATACCTACTGATTACCACGTTATCTAGGCTCAGTGACGAGTCGTAGTTTCGGCCAAAATGCGTATTCTTGCGTATTTTGTAACCAAACTACTCTTAGGTATCAAAACCGTTTGTTTTGATACCAAACTTGTTTTCTAACTTAGTTAAGCATGTTTTAACATGCTTAGCTCGTCACTTTTAGTTTTGTGCTTGTCTAGGGTCGTAAAAGTAAGCGATCTAATCAATCGCTTATACTTTCGAACCCGACCCGTTTGGTCGATCATTAGGATCGGACCAAACACATTAGGTGACCATAGTGTATAGGGAATAACCTTCCAAGGTTATACCTTATGGTCGCTTCGTTTAAGTAGTTTTATGATAAGTAGTTTATATGCCTTAGGTAAATTACCAAAAATGCCCTTTTAAGCCAAAATTCATTTTATGCATATGTAACATAACCTTTGGTATCTAAACTGATTAGACAACAATATTAAACATGTTGAGGCATATTTTACTTATCATAGGACTAGTTAGGCGTTCCGAACGCGTTTCACGCGAACGACGCGTTAAAGTAGCATAAGCTACCTTAATGGGACGCGATGGGTCGAAAGCACTTAGGTTAGGTTTCATTTAGGATGTAGGCCTTGTTAAACCATATCACATGAGTTCCAACACTCATTTGGTTTACAAGACCTCATTCTGTCCGATCTTCCGATTTAGGCGTCTATTGTTTGACTAGTGATTAAATTACTAGGTGCTGCTTGATTTCTCTGGTTTACTCGAGTTTGTTGAAGTACTATTGATTGAGGATACCTTGCACTACAAGTGAGTACATAGTTCCCCTATTTTACTGTTTTCAAATGTTTTGGGGTGATTCATATGTACATAATGTTTTCAAGGTTTTAACGATGATTTCAAAAACCATTAGAACGATTTATACTAAACTAATAACGATTTCGACAATGTGAACGAACTTGTTGGTTGTAGTTACATAACGAATGACATTCATTAATTTTGGCCGAACCGACCAGTATTAGGTTATGGTACCATAGGATCCGACATATCCCGTTATTGCACTATACCCATGGTTATGTGTGGGTGTTGTGGGTAACGACTGAATCTGTAATTATTAACTTACCCTTTGGAGGTTTGTTAATACAAGAAGCGAGGAACGAGGTAGTCGAGTCACGAAGGTTTGAATGTTATTAACGAGACAACCATATATAAGTTTTCACAATTAAAACGAGGATGATTTAAACAATTTAAACGAGTAAACGATTTGGAAACGAATTGGAAACGATGTTAAACGATTTGGGTAAATGATTGGTTTTTGGCTAGTGTTTAGATAACGGGACGGGTGTAATGTGGTGAAAACATGGTAGATACGCCACTGATACTTCTTATATATAAGTGTTTTCAACATATTACATACCGTGGCGTTATTTAGTTCACTTGGGTAAATGATATTGAAACGATGTCACTCAACGATGTTTTCGAAATAATATACGAGTTTTATTAACGAGTTTATACGAGATGTTTTACAATAAGATTTTCTAAAACAAAAAGCTTTTGGGTTAAGAATCGTGGCTACGAAACTTTATAAATTATAACCATCTTGATTTGAGTTGGTTAATCATGTTGCAATATTATACATTTTTTAAAAACAAGGTTTTCGAGGTATTGCAATATATGTAAACAAGCCATGATTCCGATACCCTTATAAAACCTATGTACTCGCCAGCATTTCTTTGCTGACTTTGTTTTTACATATGTTTCAGGTGTTGTTGCTTGATTGACGTTCAAGGATGCATGCATCACATAGGATCTGGACGAGGCCTTAGTGACGTAAAACAATAATAGTCGATATAAAACTTGTTTGTTATGTGTTAAAACAATGTTAATGTTTAATATTATCAATAAAACGAAACACTTTTTGTATCCATGGTTATGAAATGATAATTCTGTTACAACACTCCCCGACGTTTTCGCCATGCTTTGTTGTTTTACGTGGTCGGGGTGTGACACACAAGTCTCGATACTCTGTTCATCCGGGTTCGGATAAAATGTATCAGGATCTCAAGGTGTTGTACTGGTTGCCGAAGATGAAGGCCCACATCGCGACTTATGTAAGTAAATGTTTAACTTGTTCAAAGGTCAAGGTGGAGTATCAGAAACCCTCAGGTCTACTTCAGCAACCAGAAATACCTGTGTGGAAATGTGAACAAATCGCTATGGATTTTGTCACTGGGCTACCTAGAACACAACACGGAAATGATACCATCTGGGTGATCGTGGACCGTCTAACAAAATCTGCACACTTCCTCGCATTCAAAGAAACTGACAAGTTTTCGCAGCTGGCTGGTACCTGTTTAAAGGAAGTGGTTTCCAGGCATGGGGTGCCAACCTCCATTATCTCTGATCAAGATCCGCGTTTCATATCTGATTTGTGGCAAGCGATGCACAAATCATTTGGCTCACGTCTTGACATGAGCACTACATATCACCCTCAAACGGATAGTCAGAGTGAGCAAACTATCCAGACATTGGAAGACATGCTGCGAGCATGTGTTATCGATTTTGGTAAAGGTTGGGAGAGACACTTACCCTTGGTGGAGTTTTCTTATAATAACAGCTACCATACCAGTATCTAGACAGCTCCGTTCGAGGCTTTATACGGGCGGAAATGTCGATCTCCTCTCTGCTGGACTGAAGTGGGTGACAGCCAAATCACCGGCCCGGAGCTTGTGCTTGAAATTTCTGAGAAGATAATGCAAATTAGAAATCGTATGGCGGAGGCGCGTGACCGTCAGAAAAGCTACGCTGACAATCATAGGAAACCTTTGGAGTTTGCCGTGGGCAATCGCGTTATGTTAAAAGCCTCACCCTGGAAGGGTGTGGTACGTTTTGGGAAACGCGGCAAGCTTAATCCGCGTTATGTCGGGCCATTCAAAATTCTTGAACGAGTCGGTAAGGTGGCATACAAACTCGAGTTACCTGTTGAGTTGGGTAACGTCCATGATGTTTTCCATGTTTCACAGTTAAAGAAGTGTTTATCCGATGAGACACTTGTAGTACCGTTTCAAGAGCTGAAAATTGACGACAAGTTGCAGTTTATCGAAGAACCAATCGAAATTATAGATCGAGAAGTCAAAGTTCATAAGCATAGCCGAATCCCAATCGTGAGAGTTCGTTTAAACTCAAGACGTGGACCAGAATTCACGTGGGAACGCGAGGATCAGATGAAGCTCAAGTATCCTCACCTCTTCCCAAAGAAACAATCTAAACCGGGTACAACTAATGAATTTCAGGACAAAATTCCCCTTCAAGTTGGGGATGATGTGGCACCTGGGGAAAATCTACAGTCATCCTGATTTGACACTTCGCTGGTTTTGGTTTACTTATTAAATTTCGGGATGAAATTTCTTTCAAGTTGGGGATGATGTGACAACCCGAACTTTCAAGGTATTTCCTCGACACATTACTTGTTTCACAACCGTGTTTTCATAATTCATTTGCATTGTAACTCGTACATGTTTGATATATGATTGGTGTATTATTTTATGGTTTGGTTAAATAATGAAATTGTTAACTGTTTAAGTTGGTAAACTTAACACATGGGACGACGAAACATTGAACTTTCGTCAACACCTCTACATAATGTTTTTCGTCATCACCCTTGACACGACGAAAGACATCCTTCGTCGAAGGAAAAGGAGTTTCGCCGAGAGAGAGTGTTTCGACGAGATGGGCCTTCGGCCCAGCAGTGATTAGGTTATATTGGTTCTGCATCCGCATAAATAGTACATAAGGCGATAGTTTGCAAACCCTAGCTCTCTCTCCAAACCTTCGGCATCACCCATCTATTCCCTCAAAGACTTGTTTTGCACCTTCATGATCACCCCATCGATAGGTTAGCATCTCTCAACACTTCACATTGACTGATGATTGATTTGCAATGTTCATAACTCACTGTGGTACAGGGTTTTATCGAAAACCATGTTCATATGTTGTGCCAATAAGGGTTGATAGTTTAGTTAATTAATCAATTAGATTAGAACACATAGAATGAGTATTAAATGAATCGGTGATATGGATACGTGCATGATGATGATCTAGTAGTCTAGGGTTCATGTCTAGGGTTGCTTGTTTGATCGGTTTTGGAATATGGGAGGTGTTTACGGGAATTGCGGGAGTAGTTAAAACCAACGTATGAAACTGTTAACATCTTAATGAATGACCTGAGAGTTTCGTCACTCACATTGAAGACGAAACACTTGATGTTTCGCCACTTACATGGTCGATGAAACACTTAACATTTCGTCACCTTAGGTCGACGAAACTTGCTGTTTCGTCACCCAACTTATCGACGAAAGACTTTGATGGAAACTCATCAACAGACTGTGGTTTATCATGTGTATGAAACTTGAATGATTATTATCTGCCGGTTAATGATGTTAATTATGATTGAGGAAAACATCATTTGCTTATGATGAATAGCTCACTTAACTGTTGAGTACCATTGTGAAACTTACACGTGAACTGTGGATTTGAATGAGTTATATGACTGCTATGTTGTTTGAATACACACTATGATTGTAAATTATACGTGAACCATGCGAATGTAAACTAATTACGTAAACATGAATACCATAGGCTGTGACTGTTTAAGTGTGAGCAAGTAGCTAGTCATACCGAGCAAACCAAGGTGACTTCACTTCTCTCAAAACAAGCATGTGTCCGGTGGGGACAATCAAACTGATAAACCTTGTAAACGGATTTCGTAAACCCATATCCTTGTAGGGGATATGAGGCAGTTTTCAAATACCCACATCCTTGTAGGGGATGTGAGGTGGATTTCACAAACGCATATCCTTGCAGGGGATAGGCAACGGTTTTCAGTAAATGTTGATGTTGGATAATACACTCTCTTCTATCACTTAAGTCCCATCATACTACCAGGTTGTTGCTTGTAGGGCAACGGGGTTATTAGTTGATAGCGTTATTAGGTTTGGCACCCTCACGACGTACCTGGATTGGGCGGGCGTGAACTAATAACTTTAAATCATGACTAATGTTTGATAGAGCATTGGAGAAGGGCAAAAAGGGCCGTCTGAGGTATCGAGTTATTATCAACATAACATAACACCTCATAAGTCACTACTTTGTATTAAACGGTTAAAACAAACGGTGAACTCACCAGCGTTGTCTGATACACTTTTCTGCATGCTTGCAGGTCCTTAGGTACACTGTTATGGAAATTGCTGTCTGGGAAGCTGGAGTGGTCATGGGTCGTGGCATGGGAACGCTTCTCAATGTTGCATTGTTGAACACTTTTATATAAATAAACTATTATGCTTCCGCTGAACATGTTGATTTTATTAAATGGTGTTTTAATGATACATTTACATTTAATGAAAGGTTTTATTTTATTTTATCCTATATGTATATGGTTCAATGTGATTAGTGGCTAGATCCTGGTGCGTCACACGCCTCGTGGGGGTTTCTGCTTGTGGTATTTTTAGGGATGTGACACCTACGGCCATACATACATATACACATACACCCATTTTTATTTTCTTTGAAAAACCATTTGTTATTAGTTTCAAGTTTATGTTTAGATTCAAGAACAAGAGAAACTTCCATCATCATCAAGATCATCAAGAATCAAGAACAAGGTTTTTAAAGTAAGTTTTATACCTTCAAGTTTTTGAATGATTTTTAATAAAGATTGATGATATGGGGCTTGATTGTTGCTTGAAACACCTTGAAATCACTTCCAACCCTTCAAATGGACTTGTAAACACCATGGAATGAACTTGGATCTTCAAGAAATAGATTGAAATTTTGAAATGGATATGTGAAAGAGGGTGTTCGGCCGAAGCTTGTTAAAGAGAGAGAGAGAGAGAGAGAGAGTTGGTTGCTTTGAGAAGGTTTCTTGGATTTACAAAGATTTTAGAAGATTTTATGGAAGGATTAATCATCCTTCACAATCTCTAAAGCCTACACATGGAGGAGAGAGAGATAGAGAGAGAGGACACACCTCCCTAGCCACCACCTCTTGCCCATACATACACCACATGCATATACATTGTCACACCCCCAAAATCCACCATGCGGAGTACCACCGCTTGGAGGCGTAACGTGACCAGGATCAAGCCACCAATCATATTGAACATCACAATTAAGTAAATAAAACCAACCACAATACGATTGGTGACCAAAGGAAAGTAAACCGACTTTTAGTTAATCAAGTTCAGATTTAAACAGCGGAAGCCTAAAACATGAAACTGAAACATAAGTCCATAGTTCATAAGTTTGAAGTCCAAAACGTAGGTTTAATAAGGTCATAAGGTTTAGAAGTTTAGTACGGGACTTAACAATCCGTATTCCACAACAACCTCCTCCTCGTGCAAGCTCCATCTAGCGACCTGTAAGGCATGTAACAACGAGTCAACAACAAAGTTGAGTGAGTTCACGGTTGGTTGATTAGTTTTAAGTTGTTTCTGAAAACGTGGTTTGACTTTCCTTGGCTTATTTGCCGTGGGGGTTACCCCTTAGTTGAAAGTATGTTTAACCAGTTCCTTTTATAACCCAATCCATTCCCATGATCAGTGGGGGCTTCCCCATGTGAACTACTAGACGGTATGATATCGACTACTAACAAAAGTAAGTTGTGCCCTAAGTCAATGTCTATCAGCATTGACCCTTTGCCATAGTCCATTAGTACACGCCCATTCGAACGACACGGTGTGAGGTTTGTTAAACCTAATAGCGCTATTAACTAATGACTCGCTCGCCATCGGCCTCGGCGATTAAGTCAATATAAAATGAGGGACTTATGATAGAGTTTTGTCTAGTAAGTTTTAAGGTTGTTGTCCAACCCAAGGAGGACGAACGTACGTAGTTCTCCCAAAGAGAATACGCAGGATTAACATTGGCATCCAACCCAAGGAGGATGGCCGTACATATCCTACCTAAGTAAGATATGTAGATTCCGTTTTAATTCTTTAACCCATTCCCAAACCACCGGGAATCCCATGCCTTAGAAAGTGTGTGAACTCACCTCGGTTTGCTCGGTTAGATTTTCAAATATAACTAACAGTCAAGGTTGGTCAATCACGTCCTAATATGATTACCAGTTAGTCATTTAATGGTTTCAAATAGAGCACAAAGTTCCTACGCGTATCTACCACATAACATGCATTTATTTCAACTGTTTATGCCCATATAAACTTCCCATCTATTCCCGTTCATAAATAAACATACGATATTGCACATAACACTTTTATTGACACATAATCATGTTAGATCATTCACAGATAGAATACTCGACATTTAGACACGCAAATTACAACTTATGTCGTTTCAGCTTAAATATTCAAAACCGGGCTGTTTTCAGACATTTTAATAAAATAGTTAACTTATTCCAAAAATTCCCAATTTTTTACAGAATGTCTTAAACGATCCAAATATTATTGTGTAAAAATATCGGGGTTCAGTTCATTACCAATATTTTATAAAAATTCATTTTCCGGACTGAAATCACATTTATCTTTTTCTGATTGCAGTCCACGGAATAATTTATTTAAAATTCATCGAGAGTCCGATTTACGAAATTCTAGTGAGAGAATTACAAATACATCGGTGGTCATTTACAGTACAAATTTCATGATCTAACTCTACACAGGATTCAAGTTATGACTGAAAATAGAACGCATATTTTCAGCAGAAAAAATGCAGCTCTAGCTGCTGTTACAAAATGACACTTTAAAAATAGTAAACGGAGTCCAAAAATTATGATTCCAGTGCCATTAGAACCGTATTTCATAATACATAAATCTAGACTTCAGAAAATACATTTTTCGTTAAGTTACAGTCCTGTTACAGCCAACTGAAGTTGGCTGTAATCACTAAACAGCCTACTGTTTCAGCTTTTAACTTTCTAACTTGTGTTCGATTGATTCCGTTAACATGTTTAGTGATCAAAACAACATCAAACATCAATATTAACAAGCAAATCATCAGGAAATCAACAAGAATCATAACAACATCATATTAACATCACTTCATCACTAGACTAGTTGATGTTCAAGACTTTGTTTATGGTTCTTTAGAGTTCCTATCTTTTTTATCTTTAAACATCATTAACCACTTAACAATCATGTAAAATGCAAGGATCTAAGTGCTTACCACTAGCACAAGGCTAGGGGAGTTCAAGTGTGGAAAAGTGGTGGTTAATAGCAAACGAAGAAGGTCCTTCCACTTCCGAGAACACCAAGCCTCGTTGTGCACCTTCTAACACCTTTGTATGCTTGTAGAATGCTTGAAAGTGATCAAGTGATGGTGGTGGTGTGGTGGTTTGGGTTCAGCCGAAACAAGGAAGAAGAAGAAGAAGGAAGTTTGTTGAGTTTGAAGATGGAAGTGATGTGAAGCTAGAACTCTTGGTTTATAAGGAAAACCTCCACCCATGCAATGACCATTAGTCTAAATGTTCCCTAAGTACATAGCACCCATTAATTACTCAAAGAAAGTCAAATGGTGGGGGTCCCACTTCTAGAACCGGTTGGGGGGGGGGGTTGGTTTAGTTGGGTTGTGATGATAAGTTAAGTTAGTTAGTTGAAATCTAATGTTTAGTTAGTGCTTTGAGTGTGTTATGTATTATATAAGGTGTTAGGGTGTTCAGGGACCATAACTAGCTTAATAAAAGTGAAACAATGTATTTGACAATATTTTTATGTTCCGGGTAAAGTCCGATTGTTCGGTTTGACACTGTTCCGTTAAAGTGCTTAATTAATCCGTAAAGTGTCTTTTATATATACTTTTGTAACACTTTTAATTTCTAACACTTAGGAAAACACAAAGGACTATTTAATGACTTTTCTGTATACTACTAGTATGTTACAAGCATATGTAAGTATAACACAGAAATCAGAAAGCAGTTAAATGATTTAGCACAGTCATCAAGCACTTTATTTATCATTAATAAATTGTACGGATACATGGAATTATGAGGGTTGTCACATTCTCCCCCTGTTAAGAAAATTTCGTCCCGAAATTTAGCTCGCGGTTACTTAGGAGGCTAGTTATGTTGCGTTGGTTTCCTGGTTTTCCTGGGGTGTCACATCATCCCCCCGTTGATTTGGAATTTCGTCCCGAAATTCTGCAGTAGCTTCAGCCTCAGTAGTGGTTTCGTTTTTCTTAAACAGCTGGGGATATTTAAGTTTCATTTGGTCTTCTCGTTCCCAGGTATACTCTGGGCCATGACGGGAATCCCAAAGAACTCGAACGAGAGGTATTCTGGTGCGCTTGAGAATTTTAACATCTCGTTCCGTAATCTCTACTGGTTCCTCGACGAATCGCAGCTAGTCGTCGATACTGAGCTCCTTTAAAGGAACTATGAGGGTCTCATCTGACAGACACTTCTTCAGATTTGACACATGGAATACATCGTGAAATCCGCTGAGTTCTTCGGGTAGATTCAACCTGTAGGCCACCTTGTGTCACACCCTGACCACGTGAGATAACGAAACGTGGCAGAAACGTCGGGGAGTGTTGTTGTGACACCTGTGTCACTGCGACCATCAAAAGAATACCAAGCCAATGAGATATTGTGTTTCATACTTGGGATCTGTAAAAATATGTGTATCATTTGCACATATCAATTTTTGTTCAATTTCAAACTCTACATCGCTTTCTGGAGAGTTATACGCCAACTGGTGCGTAAACGTAATCAGTTTAATGCGACAAACACTCCGGAACATCAACATATGCTTAACATACCTTAAATAACCTCTACATAACTTAGAAATAAGTTTTGAAGGCTTTGGTATGGCAAAATCAAGTTTAATCGCTTACAGGGACTAAATTCGACAAACTGCGAAAGTATGACGATTCGTACTAGAACAGACATTCCGGAACATGACCATAAGTTAAACATACCATAAATATCCTTTACATAGCTTAGAAATAGGCTTTGAAGGGTTCGGTGTGCTAAAATAAACTTTTGGGTCATTCAGGGACTAAAAGCGTCAAAAAGTGCACAAGTTTGCATTTTCGCGCATAACTTACATTCTGAATACATCCGGACATCCAAAAAAATTTATGTAAGCATTAAAATATTTTATTTTAGTGTTTGGCATGATAAAATTCCCTTTTTACGCCAAAATTCATTTTAAGCCTATGTAACATAATTTTTGATATCTAAACTGATTTAGCAACAATATTAGACATGTTAAGGCATATTTTACTTATCATAGGGCTAGTTAGGCATTCTGAACGCGTTTTATGCGAACGACGCGTTAAAGTAGCATAAGCTACCTAAACGGGTCGTAATGGGTCGTAAGCACTTAGATTAGGTTTCATTTTAGTATGTAGGCTTTGTTAAACCATATTACATGAGCTCCCACACTCATTTGGTTTACGAACCCTCATTCTATCCGATCCTCCGATGTAGGTCCAGTTTATTAACATAGTTACCTATATTAGGTGCCGTTTGATTCCGTGATCTTCTAGCTTGCTTGGTGGTTATCCTAAAACTTCTAAGCAATCTCAAGTGAGTACATAGACCCCTCTTTTACTGATTTCAAACTGTTTTGGGGTGAAACACATGTGCCTACTTGTTATTTTCGTGCTTTCCTGTTTTCACATCATATACTTGCTATGTTCATTAGTACACTATTAGTACATGATTTACATTACATTGTTTCGCTATGTATGTTTACTTAGCATACTTAGTACATTGTTTTACTTTACATTTCTACTATGTATGTTGACTGAGCATGCTAGCACATTGATTTACATTACATTAGTTGCATATGTTTACTCAACATATGGACACATTGTTTTACATTGCATTTTGTTGCATATGCTCATCCAGCATATGAACACATTATATTACATTTTGAACCGTTTGTAACTATTTGACTATGTGAACCATTGTAACTATTTGACTATGTGACCCGTTGTAACTATTGACTATGTGAACCGTTGTAACCATTTGATTATATGAACCGTTTGTAACTGTTGAACCGTGTGAACCGTATTTGACCATACATAAACATTTCTACAATTGTTAAACATTACATTTTGGTGGTTGTTTTGGGTAAGTGATTTAAGTAACGAGGCGATGTGTAATACGATAAAAACATGGTGAATACGCCGCTGGTACTTCCTATATATAAGTGCTTTTATGGTATTACATATCGTAGCGTTATTTAAACCATTTCAGTTTAGACATATTACATCTACAATACAATCTTCACATAAACATCGTTTTACAAATAACTTAACTTATACAAACTCATTTTACATGGTTATTCACTTAACTATACATTATTCTTTTATACATATATATCATTTGGTTTATTTATCACTTTTCAAATGACTTATGAAAGGAACCACTCAACAAGATTCATGGCTACTTTTATTAAACAGTTTCTTTAAACACAAGTCATGAATCCTATTTTCACAAAACCTATGTATCTCGCAGGCATTTTTATGCTGACGTACCTATTTTCACATATGTTTCAGGGGCTGTTGCATAGGATGATCAAGTCAAACATAGGCGGACCCGTGCCTTAGCAACTTAAAATGAAGCTAGAACTAGTTTAATTATGTTATGTACTCTTTGTTTCTTGTTTTAAGACAATGTAACTCTCTTGTTTGATAAATAAAGCGTAACTTTAATTTCCATGGTTGTGAAACAATTAATTCTGTTACAACACTCCCCGACGTTTCCTCCACGTTTTGTTGTTTTACGTGGTCGGGGTGTGACAGTTGTAACAGAATTAATTGTTTCAAATCCATGGCAATTAAAGTTTCGTTTTATTAATCAAACAAGAGAGTTTACATCGTTTTAAACAAGAAACAAAGAGTACATAACACAAATTAACTAGTTCTTGCTTTGTTTTAAGTCACTAAGGCACAAGTCTGCCTAAGTGTATCTTGATCAATCCTATGCATCAATTCCTGAAAACACATGTGAAAATAGGTACGTCAGCATAAAAATGCCTGTGAGATACATAGGTTTTGTGAAAATATGATTCATGACTTAAGTTTAAGAAAATGTTTAATAAAATTTAGCCATGGACCTTGTAAATTGATTTGTTTTTGTAAATCATTTGAAAAGCAATAAGACCAGATGATATGTATAAATAAGAGAATAATGTATGGTTAAATGAATAACCAAGTAAAATGAGTTTGTATAAGATAAGTTGTTTGTAAAACAATGTCTTGTGAAAAGTATGTTATTTGTATAAAATGTTATATGTCTCAAATTGAAATGATTTAAATAACGCTACGATATGTAATACCATACAAACACTTATATATAGGAAGTACCAGCGGTGTATCCACCATGCTTGTATCATATTACACACGCCTCATTACTTAAATCACTTACTCAAACCAAACCCATCAAGATGTAATGTTTAACAATTTGTAGAAATGTTTAGGTATAGTCAAATGTCTATTGTCAAATGGTTCACATGGTTCAATAGATACAAATGGTTCACATAATGTAATATAATGTGTTCATATACTGGATGAGCATATGCAACAAATTGTAATGTAAAACAATGTACTAAGTATGCACACAATGGACATACATAGTATGAAATGTAATGTAAAACAATGTACTAAGTATGCACACAATGGACATACATAGCATGAAATATAATGTAAAACAATGTACTAAGTATGCACACAATGGACATACATAGCATGAAATGTAATGTAAATCATGTACTATAATTGTACTAATGAACATAGCAAGTATATGATGTGAAAACATGGAAAGCATGAAAGTAACAAGTAGGCACATGTGTTTCACCCCAAAACAGTTTGAAAAACAGTAAAAGATGGGTCTATGTACTCACTTGAGATTGCTCAATAGACTTTAGATATCCACCAAGCAAAGCTAGAAGATCACGAATATCAAACGGCACAAAGGGTCCCCGCAAGTTTGATCTTCCAAGTAATCTCAGGTAGGAAGTGTATAAACACAACCACTTAGAGAAAAACTCAGAATTCAAGTGTGTTTTGAGTTGGGAACTTGGGGGTATTTATAGGATTCCTTGAACCGTTAAGATCGTTTATCGTAAAACGTGATTCAATCTCATCCCTACACTTGTTGTAACACTAAGGTACTTCAAAATGGCCCCCCATGATCAGGTATCAACATGTGGAATTGAGTTTATGGGTGCTTAACAGCTGTAAATAGTGTTAAACACATTTTGATGTTCTGGGAGGTCCTTACGGACCGTAAGGTTGAGGGCTTACGGTCCGTAAGCCATCAACTATGCTGAAATGACAGTTTTGGTCCCTGTTATGCATTAAAGCCATTTCCGACACGTTTAAGGCCCGTTAACCCCATTTCAAAGCTCTAAAATGAATTTAAAGTATAGGGAACTTAAAGTGTGCTCAAAAATATCTCGGATGTCGGTTCGTTTGGCCGTACGATCGCGATGCTTGCTTAATTACGACGGAATGCGCATAAGCGCGAAAAACGATCCAAATTGCGTGACGAATGGATTTTTCTCATGCCAAACACTAAAATAAAATATTTTAGTGCTTACATAAATTTTTGGTTGTCCGGATGTATTCAGAACGTAAGTTATGCGCGAAAGTGCAAACTTGTGCACTTTTTGACGCTTTTAGTCCCTGAATGAGCCAAAAGTTTATTTTGGCACACCGAACCCCTCAAAGCCTATTTCTAAGCTATGTAAAAGATATTTATGGTATGTTTAACTTACGGTCATGTTCCGGAATGTCTGTTACAGTTTAAATTGGCATACTTTCGCAGTTTGTCAAATTTAGTCCCTGTAAGCGAGTTAACTTGATTTCGGCATACCAAACCATCCAAAACTTATTTCTAAGTTATGTAAAGGTTATTTAAGGTATGTTAAGCCTATTTCACTATTACGGAGTGTTCGTTGCCTTAAACTGGTTATATTTACGCATCAGATCGCGTATAACCTTCCAGAAAGCGATTTAAAGCCCGAAATCGAACAAGAAATGATATGTGCAAACGATACACATATTTTTACAAATCCTACGTATGAAACACAATATCTCATTGATTTGGTATTTGTTTGATGGTCACGGAGGCACAGTTGTCACACCTTGCCAACCTTCTCAATGATTTCAAAGGGTCCGACGTATCGCGGGTTGAGTTTGCCTCGTTTGCCAAAACGAACTACACCTTTACAAGGTGAGACTTTGAGTAGAAATTGATCCCCAACCTAGAACTCGAGTGGCTTTTTTCGCTTATTAGCGTAGCTTTTCTGACGATCACGAGCTGCCGCCATTCGTTGTCGTATCTGAGTAATCTTCTCGGTTGTATCTACTACAAGTTCTGGGCCAGTGATTTGACTCTCACCAACTTCTGCCCAACAAAGAGGTGATCGGCATTTCCGTCCGTATAATACCTCAAACGGAGCGGCCTGGATGCTGGTGTGGTAGCTGTTGTTATACGAAAACTCCACTAGCGGGAGGTGCTTTTCCCAGCCATTTCCAAAGTCGATTACACATGCCCTAAGCATGTCTTCAAGGGTTTGGATGGTGTGTTCAGATTGCCCATTCGTCTGTGGGTGATAAGCGGTGCTCATGTCTAAACGTGAGCTAAATGACTTGTGCATAGCTTGCCATAGTTCAGAGGTAAAATGCGCGTCACGATCAGATATAATAGAGGTTGGCACTCCGTGCCTTGACACCACTTCTTTTAGGTAGATGTCTGCTAAAGTAGAAAACTTATCCGTTTCCTTGATTGCCAGAAAATGTGCAGACTTGGTCAGTCGATCTACGATCACCCAAATGGTATCGTTTCCGCGTTGAGATCTAGGAAGGCCAGTAACGAAATCCATCGAAATTTGCTCCCATTTCCATTTAGGTATCTCTGGTTGTTGAAGTAGGCCTGATGATTTCTGGTATTCAGTCTTGACTCTCTCACAAGTCAAGCACTTACTGACGTAGGTTGCTATGTGGGCTTTCATGCCAGGCCACCAATACGTAGTCTTGAGGTCGTGGTACATTTTATCCGAACCGGGATGTACCGAATAACGAGACTTATGTGCTTCATCCATCACAAGCTCGCGTAGGTCTCCATACAATGGAACCCGGATGCGTCCGTTTACATAGTAGGCGCCGTTTTCCTTTTGTTCCAGCCGTTGCCTCGATCCTCGTAGGGACTCAGCCCTAATGTTTTATGCTTTCAATGCTTCAACCTGAGCATCGCGAATCTGAGCGGGAAGGTTAGATTGGATGGTAAGCTGTAACGCACGTACACGCTTAGGTATAGTATCCTTTCGGCTGAGGGCGTCCACCACAACATTGGCTTTGCCCGGATGGTACTTGATCGCACATTCATAATCGTTCAAGAGCTCGACCCATCGGCGTTGTCGCATGTTTAATTCCTTTTGCTTAAAGATATGCTCGAGACTCCTGTGATCGGTGTAAATGGTGCACTTGGTATCGTACAGGTAATGTCTCCATATCTTAAGTGTGAAAACAACTGCTCCCAACTCCAGATCGTGAGTAGTGTAATTTCTTTCGTGAACTTTGAGTTGGCGTGATGCGTAGGCAATGACCTTGTCACGTTGCATCAACACGCAACCAAGTCCTTGGATGGAAGCGTCGCAATAAACCACAAAATCATCTGTGCCTTCGGGCAATGAGAGGATAGGCGCGCTACAAAGTCTGTCTTTCAAGTGTTGGAATGCGGACTCCTGTGCATCACCCCAACGATAGGTGATACCTTTTTGAGTCAGTGAAGTGAGAGGTTGCGCAATCTTGGAGAAATCCTTGATAAACCTTCTGTAATATCCTGCCAAACCCAAGAATTGGCGGATTTCTGTTGGTGTACGGGGTGCAGGCCAGTTCTTGATCGAGTCAACCTTGGATGGATCAACATGAATCCCATCCTTGTTTACTACGTGGCCTAGAAAGTGGGCTTCGCGAAGCCAGAAGTCACATTTCGAAAATTTGGCATACAACTGCTCTTTTCGAAGAAGTTCCAGCATAAGTCGTAGATGCTGCTCGTGTTCCTCCTGACTTTTAGAATAGATTAGGATGTCGTCGATGAAGACAATAACGAACTTATCCAGGTAAGGTTTGCATACCCGGTTCATGAGATCCATGAAGACCGCTGGTGCATTCGTCAACCCGAAAGGCATGACCAGAAACTCGTAATGGCCGTAGCGAGTCCTGAATGTTGTTTTGGAGACGTCCTCCTCTCGGACTCTCAGCTGGTGGTATCCCGATCTCAAATCAATCTTAGAGTAATAGCTCGACCCTTGCAACTGGTCGAACAAGTCGTCAATACGTGGAAGCGGATAACGATCTTCACGGTCACCTTGTTAAGTTCGCGATAGTCAACACACATTCTGAAAGTACCGTCTTTCTTCTTCACGAATAGTTCTGGAGCTCCCCAATGCGAAGAGCTAGGATGTATAAAACCCTTTTCCAAGAGTTCTTGTAATTGCGTGGACAATTCTTCAAGTTCTGATGGAGCTAGACGATAAGGTGCTCGAGCTATGGGCGCTGCTCCAGGAGCTAGCTCGATTTGAAACTCAACTTGGTGATGAGGCGGAAGACCAAGTAATTCCTTAGGAAATACCTTAGGAAAATCGCGCACAATAGGAATGTCTTCAATTCTCTTCTCTTCCGTTGATGTGTCAGTAACGAGGGCTAGAATAGCGGTGTGGCCCTTTCGCAAACACTTCTGGGCCTTAAGGAAAGAGATAATGCCTACAACAGCACCACTCTTGTCGCCATGAATCACGAGGGGTTCTTCACCAGAACGAGGAATGCGGACGATTTTCTTGTTGCAAAAGATTTCCGCTTGCTGGTGAGATAATCAATCCTTCCTAATAAGAGCGTCGAGGCTACTAAGTACGACAGGAATAAGATCGATAGAGAAGGTCTGACCAGCTAAGACGAGGTTACAACCCTTAACTGTGTGTGTGCCCTTAAGACTTTCACCATTAGCTATTTCTACGACATGTTTGGTGTTTTAAGGGTAATGGGGTACGCTTAAGCACCTGACTAACTCTTAGGAACACATATCTAACATCTGTACCCGAATTAACTAAAATAGAAACAAGGAAATTTCCTGGTAGGAACTTACCCACCACAACGTTGGGGTTGTTTCCTTCTTCCTCTTGTCCATTCAGGAACTCATGCTTACCAGTCCTGCGGTTATCCTTATTGTCTCCGTTATTGTTTCCGTTGCCCTGGTTGCCGCTGTTGTCATGATTCTGTCTCATCTGCGGACAGTTCCTCTTGAAGTGACTCTCAGCACCGCACTGGTAACATCGCTCATTACCCTGCTGGTGTTGCCGTTGGTTCCGGTTTGCAGGATATGGGCTCCTACAGTCTCTAGCCATATGTCCCAACTTCTTGCACTGATGACAACACGATTCCGCACATGACCCGCTGTGGTGCCATTGGCACTTGCGGTATCTCGGTTTATTCCCTAGGTATCCCCCCTGATTTTGGTAGTTCAGCTCGGGTTTCCTGTGCGGTTCCCGTCGTATAGAGCTAGGACCCTCACCTTGGTGATCACTCCAAATATACTTGTTACTAATAAGAGCATTTGCATTGGAAGAGTTACGCTTGGGCAACTTGCCCTCTTCCACCGCCTGATCGGTGAGTTGGTGCGCCAAACGAATGACTTGCTGGATTGTGGGAAGGTTGACCGCACTCACAGACCCTTGGATTTCCGGGACTAAGCCTCTGAGGTATAGCTTGATTCGCCTAGATATGGGTTGTGACATGTTAGGACATAAGGCAGCCAAGTCGTTGGACCTCTTTGTGTATGCCTCAATCTCTAATCCTTCCATCTTCAAACCATAATACTCTATCTTAAGTTTCAGAATGTCGTCCAGGTGGCAGGACTCTTCCTTGATCCAATCCTTGAAGTCGCTCCAGAGGATGGCATTCGCGTCTGCCAACCCGAGCATCTGAACTTGTGCGTTCCACCAAGAATACGCTTTCCCCTGCAACATGCCGGTAGCGTACTTTACTCGTTTGCTGGCAGGGCTTTCACTTTCCTCGAATGTATATTCGATTCTTTGGATCCAGTGTAGAAGGCCGATTGTCCCTTCAGTGCCTTCGAAAGTGGGAGGTTTGCATTCTAGGAACGCCTTGAAGGTGCCCATGCGTGTTTGAGGGTGCATGGGTTGACTCCCTGTTTGGGTTGCTAAGGCTTCAGCAATCCGTTCGTTAATCAAGGTCGTCAGCTGACCCTGGGTCATGTCGAGACGCCCACTCATGATCTTCACATCGAAGGGACACACGTAAGAAAGGTGTCGCAAGGTGCGTAAGTGTGGAGTGACAGAAAAGAGTAAGCACACAAGGTTCAAATTGCAGTTATCACATTAACTAATGCATACCATGAACAATGTACCATGTAACTAACAAGCAGGTAATATAAACATAAACCATATCACCTAGGATGTTGAGTCTTGCACGTGGATCGAAGCGTCGTTGTGGATCGTTGAGCACTGTACAGGTTATAGTCTGGTTTTATCAAAAAGCCCTTTCCTTTTTAAAACCAAGTTCACTATAACCAATGGCTCTGATACCAATCAGTCACACCCCCAAAATCCACCATGCGGAGTACCACCGCTTGGAGGCGTGACGTGACCAGGATCGAGCCACCAATCATATTGAACATCACAATTAAGTAAATAAAACCAACCACAATACGATTGGTGACCAAAGGAAAGTAAACCGACTTTTAGTTAATCAAGTTCAGATTTAAACAGCGGATGCCTAAAACGTGAAACTGAAACATAAGTCCATAGTACATAAGTTTAAAGTCCAAAACGTAGGTTTAATAAGTTCATAGGGTTTAGAAGGTTAGTACGGGACTTAACAATCCGTATTCCACAACAACCTCCTCCTCGTGCAAGCTCCATCTAGCGACCTGTAAGGCATGTAACAACGAGTCAACAACAAAGTTGAGTGAGTTCACGGTTGGTTGATTAGTTTTAAGTTGTTTCTGAAAACGTGGTTTGACTTTCGTTGGCTTATTTTCCGTGGGGCTTACCCCTTAGTTGAAAGTATGTTTAACCAGTTCCATTTATTACCCAATCCATTCCCATGATCAGTGGGGGCTTCCCCATGTGAACTACTAGACGGTATGATATCGACTACTAACGAAAGTAAGTTGTGCCCTAAGTCAATGTCTATCAGCATTGACCCTTTGCCATAGTCCATTAGTACACGCCCGTTCGAATGACACGGTGTGAGGTTTGTTAAACCTAATAGCGCTATTAACTAATGACCCGCTCGCCATCGGCCTCGGCGATTAAGTCGATATAAAATGAGGGACTTATGATAGAGTTTTGACTAGTAAGTTTTAAGGTTGTTGTCCAACCCAAGGAGTTTTAAGGTTGTTGTCCAACCCAAGGAGGACGAACGTACGTAGTTCTCCCAAAGAGAATACGCAGGATTAACATTGGCATCCAACCCAAAGAGGATGGTCGTACATATCCTACCTAAGTAAGATATGTAGATTCCGTTTTAATTCTTTAACCCATTCCCAAACCACCGGGAATCCCATGCCTTAGAAAGTGTGTGAACTCACCTCGGTTTGCTCGGTTAGATTCTCAAATATAGCTAACAGTCAAGGTTGGTCAATCACGTCCTAATATGATTACCAGTTAGTCATTTAATGGTTTCAAATAGAGCACAAAGTTCCTACACGTATCTACCACATAACATGCATTTATTTCAACTGTTTATGCCCATATAAACTTCCCATCTATTCCCGTTCATAAATAAACATACGATATTGCACATAACACTTTTATTGACACATAATCATGTTAGATCATTCACAGATAGCATACTCGACATTTAGACAAGCAAATTACAACTTATGTCGTTTCAGCTTAAATATTCAAAACCGGGCTGTTTTCGGACATTTTAATAAAATAGTTAACTTATTCAAAAAATTCCCAAATTTTTACAGAATGTCTTAAACGATCCAAATATTATTGTGTAAAAATATCGAGGTCCAGTTCATTACCAATATTTTATAAAAATTCATTTTCCGGACTGAAATCAGATTTATCTTTTTCTGATTGCAGTCCACGGAATAATTTATTTAAAATTCATCGAGAGTCCGATTTACGAAATTCTAGTGAGAGAATTATAAATACATCGGTGGTCATTTACAGTACAAATTTCATGATCTAACTCTACACAGGATTCAAGTTATGACTGAAAACAGAACGCATATTTTCAGCAGAAAAAATGCAGCTCTAGCTGCTGTTACAAAATGACACTTTAAAAATAGTAAACGGAGTCCAAAAATTATGATTCCAGTGCCATTAGAACCGTATTTCATAATACATAAATCTAGACTTCATAAAATACATTTTTCGTTAAGTTACAGTCCTGTTACAGCCAACTGAAGTTGGCTGTAATCACTAAACAGCCTACTGTTTCAGCTTTTAACTTTCTAACTTGTGTTCGATTGATTCCGTTAACATGTTTAGTGATCACAACAACATCAAACATCAATATTGACAAGCAAATCATCAGGAAATCAACAAGAATCATATTAACATCACTTCATCACTAGACTAGTTTATGTTCAAGACTTTGTTTATGGTTCTATAGAGTTCCTATCTTTTTTATCTTTAAACATCATTAACCACTTAACAATCATGTAAAATGCAAGGATCTAAGTGCTTACCACTAGCACAAGGCTAGAGGAGTTCAAGTGTGGAAAAGTGGTGGTTAATAGCAAACGAAGAAGGTCCTTCCACTTCCGAGAACACCAAGCTTCGTTGTGCACCTTCTAACACCTTTGTATGCTTGTAGAATGCTTGAAAGTGATCAAGTGATGGTGGTGGTGGTGGTGTGGTGGTTTGGGTTCAGCCGAAACAAGGAAGAAGAAGAAGAAGAAGAAGGAAGTTTGTTGAGTTTGAAGATGGAAGTGATGTGAAGCTAGAACTCTTGGTTTATAAGGAAAACCTCCACCCATGCAATGACCATTAGTCTAAATGTTCCCTAAGTACATAGCACCCATTAATTACTCAAAGAAAGTCAAATGGTGGGGGTCCCACTTCTAGAACCGGTTGGGGGGGGGGGGGTTGGTTTAGTTGGGTTGTGATGATAAGTTAAGTTAGTTAGTTGAAATCTAATGTTTAGTTAGTGCTTTGAGTGTGTTATGTATTATATAAGGTGTTAGGGCGTTCGGGGACCATAACTAGCTTAATAAAAGTGAAACAATGTATTTGACAATATTTTTATGTTCCGGGTAAAGTCCGGTTGTTCGGTTTGACACTGTTCCGTTAAAGTGCTTAATTAATCCGTAAAGTGTCTTTTATATATACTTTTGTAACACTTTTAATTTCTAACACTTAGGAAAACACAAAGGACTATTTAATGACTTTTCTGTATACTACTAGTATGTTACAAGCACATGTAAGTATAACACAAAAATCAGAAAGCAGTGAAATGATTCAGCACAGTCATCAAGCACTTTATTTATCATTAATAAATTGTACGGATATATGGAATTATGAGGGTTGTCACATTCTCCCCCAGTTAAGAAAATTTCGTCCTGAAATTTAGCTCGCGGTTACTGAGTAGGCTAATTATGTTGCGTTGGTTTCCTGGTTTTCTTGGGGTGTCACATACATACATAATATATATATACATATATATATATAGGAGCTAAAAACTGGTATTTTACTAGATACCGAGTATTTTATCTAGTGTTTTAATCTCGTTTTATGATGTTTTAAATTATTTTTAACGCTCTATAAAAATAAACTCGCCAAATTATTACTGAAATAATTATCAGTTGCCTCGACTGGCTGCGTTGACAGTATTTGTCACACCCTGACTTTTGCGGAAGCGTGGTTGTTAGTGTGACTTCTTAATACCATAGCATTCAATCATAACAACGCTATATGATAAAACCATAAGATGTTCATCCATATATTAAGTTTAGAAAATACCACATTATACTTGTCTGAAACGTTGACACCAAATTTAAGTTACAAACCCCAACATGTTTAAACGAGTTCACAAAGACAAAACAAAAGACTTCAAATAAACCGAGTTCAGAAACATGCATCCCGTCCAGGAATATGATACACCTCCTAAACTCTACGACCATGGACGACATCTTTTATTCATGACGCAGCTTGAAAACATGCACACACCTGCCAGATCCACTAGTTCCCTGAAATACATGTAGTTTAAAAATATCAACAAAAGTTAAGCGAGTTCATGTGTTCATGAGTATGTATAAACCTTTGTAAACAGTGTAAGTATGAAAGTCCCGGTATGATAGCAAACAAGGAAAAGATCACCAACGATTTGCAAGGCCACTGATATGTGTGACGGTGTAGGAAGACTCAAACCTAGCAAAGTTGTACCGGGCTTCCGGTTGGAAGACATAGTCACCCTATGGGCCACCCTGGTCCTCATGGGTGTGGGCTCGCTACACCCAAATAGATCTATCACTCATGCCCCTCGGTCCTACAAGAGGATTGATGGTCCTAAGTATCTACCTACCCATTCACATGATCTATGGTTCTTTCCTAGGCTAACCATACCAATTGTATTTGTAAGTAATCCTTTTGTAACATGTATTTCACCCCCGAAGTAAATAAACAAAACAATTTAAAGAAGAGGGGGACATGAACTCACTGTAATGCGTCTTCAGAATCGCAACCCAAATCTCCTCAGCAAACACGACTACCTACAATGTGCTAATGTCTATTAGACGAGCGGGTCGTGCCTTGTCTTAGTATTTATGTTTTTGAGTTACGTTTCTTTTAAGTCTTCAATATTATTCCAAGTTATAATTACTTGTTAAAATAATAATCATTTTAACATAAATTATATTTTTAGGTTTTGGAATAATCGTTAAACAATATTTGCAACAATACTTCTCAAGTATTTTATTTCCGTATTTCCTTCCCAAGGAT
The DNA here is from genome assembly GCA_030545235.1 of Helianthus tuberosus. Lineage (NCBI taxonomy): Eukaryota > Viridiplantae > Streptophyta > Magnoliopsida > Asterales > Asteraceae > Helianthus > Helianthus tuberosus. The sequence continues at coordinate 17,124 of JARYGA010018961.1, read as the reverse complement.
GGTGGTATCTCATACATGTATTTTCGTATTTGTAATCCCAAAATAATATATTTTCAAGTCCCACTTTAGAAAATATATATAACTTATTTTGTCCAAAAAAAATAATGTATTTCCAGAAAATATGTATTTTTTCCCAAAAATCATATATCTTATAAGTATACTAAGAAAATATATTTTTACTTCCAAAAATAATAATTTTCTCCTTGTAAAAAAATATGATACACTTTGTAATATTTACAAAAATCATATTTTCATTTCTTGTAACCAAAATAATATTTACCAAAATATATTTATAACGGTATTTTACGGAATATTTTGTAAGTTACGTTCTTGTGTTCGATTTCACAATATTAAGTGTGTAGCTCGTGTAATTATTCCTTTGTGATTTTTGGTATTATTTTGGATAGTAAGTTCTTGGTATTTGTCAAGTTATATTATTTTAACCTTAAATAATATAACTAATTCACAAAATATACAAACATTCACACACATGTCTTTAATGAAAAAAAAATATATTCTAAATACATATTTATCTTAAAAACCAAAGTTAAATACACTTGTCAATACACATGTCTTTTATTTGTAAAAACCAACCTCCAATACTTGTATTTTTGTAACAACTTCTATGGCAAAGTTTATATTGAAAACCAAAGTTAAATACACTTGTCAATACTTGTTAGAAAATATTTTTCTAAGTGTTTATATTTTTAGAAAATTTTGCCATAGTTTCCCCTAAAGATGGAGGTGTCCATGCTATCAAAGCATATCATTTTCTATTAAAAAATCAACACAAACAATCAACAATCAATCCCTAAACAACTTACACTTACCAAGTGCAAAAACTATACAATTTACATAACAACATGAACTTGATCTTTCACAAAAACTCGTAGTAACTTGGTAGTGTTTTTAGTAGGTTTAGTTACCCCTTAAAGTGTGTTTACTTCTTTAAAAATCTCATTCTTGAAAGATTTGGATGTTTACAACTTGTAAACATGTTTTACAAAAACGTTTCTTTATGAAATCTTTTTGTTTCTCTAGTGTTTCTACACTTGTTTTATCACCAAAAATAGTGTATGCTTAAGTATGAACCAAGGTCTTCTAAAAATCATATTTTGAACTTGGTTCTTTTAGAAAAACCATTCATAAATCTTAGATCTATAAGTTTATCAACTCACTTGATTATCATTTTTCAAGAAATCATTTTATTTTCAAGTTCATGCTTACACATGAGGATGATCATCTCTTTTCATCACATAATCACCCTCTCACTTGCTAGATCATGTGTTTAATCACAATCTAGCAAGCTCCTTATGATAATCAACATCGTAATCTCAAGAAAATAACAATCAAGTGTCATTCATACACTAAACAACATAGTTTCATCCATATTTCATCATATGTTAAGCTTATGTTCAAGATTCAAGATTATGTTCTTTAGTGTTCTTGTGATTTACAACATAATACATCTTTTAACCAACTAAATATGAAGTAAATAAGGGTTATGAGAGTCTTACAACTAGCACAAAGGCTAGGGAAGAACACTAGATGTTGGTGATGACAAAAGTGAAGGATAAAAGCAATCGGGTGAGGTCCTTCAAGATCCAAGACCACCAAACCTTCTAATCTTGCTTCTTACACCTTGTGAGGAGCTTGGAATGGATGAACTTGAAATGGAAGTGGTGATGGTGCGTGGGTGTGGTTCGGCCGAGAAGGAGAGCAAGGGGAGGAGATGAGATGGTGTGTGTTTTGTGTGGGAGATTATGAGAACTCTTAACCATCTTATAACCACATAATCCTTTTACCCAAAGGATATTATGTTCTCAAAAGTACACACAAATCTCTGACAATATCCAAGTAAGATCAAGTGGGATCTAGTGTGATCAAGGATGGGCCACCCTTGGTGACCGTAAATATGAAGGCGGGGGGTCTAAGTGTAAATTTGAATGATAAGTTAGATAATTAGTTGAAAACTAAGTGTATTAGTTTAGGTGTTATGGATAAGGTATGTTATATAGTGTGTTAAGGTGTTCGGGGATCATAACTAGCCAATAAATAATAAAACAATGCTTCTAGTATAACTTTGGTGTTTCGGGTAGTGTCCGGTTGTTTGGTTAGATACCGGTTCGTTAAAGTGTCAAACTATTCCGTTTAGTGATCTTTAAGTACCCTTTTGTGACACTTTTAATTCCCGACACTTAGGAAAGCATTCAGGACCATTTAGTCATATTTTTGCATGTTACTAGCATGTTAAAATGCTGATTTTTGCTGATTAATGCAGAATTCTGCACTTTAAGTGGGGTTTAGGCACTTTCCGGCACTTAAACTATCACCTAGTTAAGCAGTTTTGTGGTCCTTACTTCCCTACACACTATACTAGTGTGGAACTTGGTTTCTAGCTCATACTGGGTCTCAAAACACTGTCTGTTTAAGTACTGAACCCCGTCAGCATATTCTTGTTCTATCCGTTAACTGTGCTAACTGTGCTTTGTGCATCATGTATGTTAATAAGGTTTGCATGAGATGATGATGTAACAGCATGCAATATGTGATGCACATGTAAGTATGATGTAGTAGTCAGAAAGCAGTTAATTGTTATTCAGCACAGTCATTAAGCACTAATCATGGTAATTTAAATTATACGGATACCTGTATTTTTATGGTTGTCACATTCTCCCCCTGTTAAGAAAATTTCGTCCCGAAATTTAAGTTCTGCTACTAGCTGCAGGGTAGTTGGGGAAAAAGTGCGGGTATTTTGCTTTCATGCGATCCTCGCGCTCCCAAGTGAATTCTAGGCCGTGTCGCGCGTTCCAACGAACCTTGATGAGTTTGACACTACTCTTGTGTGTCTTGTTAATCTTCCAATCAGAAACCTCAACAGGTTCTTCAGTAAAGTGGAGTATGTCGTCAATGTGAACTTCGTCGGCAGGGATGACAACTGTTTCTTGAGTTTGAATCTTTTTCAGATTAGATACATGAAACGTATCATGAACACCATTTAGTTTCGCAGGTAGGTCCAACTTGTAAGCTATGAGACCAATCCTCTCCAGGATTTTGAACGGTCCAATGTATCGCGGGTTCAACTTTCCACGCTTCCCAAAGCGTGCTACACCCTTCCAGGGTGAGACCTTTAACAAAACCATGTCTCCCACTAGAAACTCCAAAGGTTTCCTTCTTCGGTCCGCATAGCTCTTTAGACGATCACGAGCTGCCTTAATGCGCTCTCGGATCTGTATAATCTTGTCTGTCATCTCTTGGACCAATTCGGGACCAACAAGCTGTCTATCAACTGCGTCTGCCCAGCATAACGGTGATCGACACTTGCGTCCTTAGAGAGCTTCAAACGGTGCAGCTTGAATACCCGCATGGTAGCTGTTGTTGTACGAGAATTCTACCAAGGGTAAGTGAGTGTCCCAACTACCACCCAAATCCATCACACAAGCTCGTAACATATCTTCCAACATTTTAATCGTTCATTCGCTCTGGCCATCAGTCTGCGGATGGAATGCAGTACTCAGATTCAACTGAGAACCAAAGGCTTCTTGGAAGGATTGCCAAATCCTTGATACAAACCTTCCGTCTCTATCAGAGATAATCGAGAGAGGCACTCCATGTCGTGCAACTATCTCTCTGAGGTACAGCTCAACAAGCTTACCGGTGTTATCTTTCTCCCTGATTGGTAAAAAGTGTGCAGATTTCGTCAGACGGTCTACGATTACCCAAATCGTATCATGACCTCTGGGTGTCTTTGGTAACTTCATTATAAAATCCATTGAAATTTGTTCCCATTTCCACATGGGTATTTCAGGATGTTGCAGAAGGCCTGAAGGCTTCTGATATTCGGCCTTTACCTTGGCGCAGGTAAAACATTTGCCAACATACGTTGCAACATCACCCTTTAATCTTGGCCACCAATAAAATTCCTTTAAATCTTGGTACATTTTATCCGATCCTGGATGGATCGAGTACCATGACTTGTGAGCTTCATCAAAAATAACGTCTCGTAGACCACCGAAGAGGGGAACCCAAATTCTTCCCATGAAACACAACGTTCCTTCCTCGTTTGGTACCAACTGTTTCTCCATCCCACGGAGATACTCATCCTCGAGATTCTTTTCCTTAAGAGCTTCTCTCTGCGTGGCACGAATGCGCAACAAGAGCTCCGTTTGAATAATCATTTCCAAAGCCCTAACCCTTATGGGCTTGATTCTTTCCTTCCTACTCAAGGCGTCTGCGACCACATTCGCCTTCCCTGGGTGATACTTAATTTCACAATCATAATCGTTCAACAGCTCTACCCATCGGCGCTATCTCATATTAAGCTCTTTTTGATCGAATATATGCTGCAGGCTCTTATGATCAGTAAAGATTGTGCATCGCGTGCCATACAAGTAATGTCGCCAGATCTTCAATGCAAACACCACTGCGCCTAATTCCAAATCATGCGTGGTATAATTCTTCTCGTGGTCCTTCAACTGGCATGAAGCATAAGCTATAACTTTCTGTCGCTGCATCAGCACGCAGCCTAAACCTTGACGCGAGGCGTCACAGTATACCACGAAGTCGTCAGTGCCTTCGGGTAGGGATAAGATGGGTGCGTCACAAAGCTTGTTCTTCAGTAGCTGAAAAGCTTCCTCTTGTTTATCTCCCCATTCGTAGTTTCTATCCTTCTGAGTGAGGGAGGTCAAAGGTTGAGCAATTTTCGAAAAATCCTCAATAAACCTGCGGTAATACCCTGCCAACCCTAGGAACTGAAGGATCTCAGTTGACGTTTTCGGAGTCTCCCAATTCTTGATCGCCTCGATCTTTGTGGGATCCACATGAATTCCATTTCCGTTTACCACATGACCAAGGAACTGGACCTCGCGTAACCAGAACTCGCACTTAGAGAATTTAGCGTACAACTTCTCTTTCTTAAGCAGCTCTAAAATAGCTCTTAGGTGTTGCTCGTGCTCTTCCTTCGTCTTTGAATAAATCAAAATATCGTCAATAAACAAAATCACAAACTTCTCGAGGTATGGCTTGCAAACTCTATTCATCAAATCCATGAACACTGCTAGCGCGTTCGTCAGACCAAACGGCATTACCAAAAACTCGTAATGTCCATATCGAGTTCTGAAGGCAGTCTTTGGTATGCTTTCTTCTTGTATTCTCAACTGGTGATAACCAGATCGAAGATCGATCTTGGAGTAGAAACTCGAACCTTGTAGTTGATCGAACAGGTCATCAATCCTTGGCAAAGGATATCTATTCTTGATAGTCAACTTGTTAAGCTCGCGGTAGTCGATACACATGCGGAAACTACCATCTTTCTTCTTGACAAACAAAACTGGAGCTCCCCAAGGTGAGAAGCTTGGTCTGATAAATCCCTTGTCTAAAAGTTCCTGAAGTTGTGTTGACAGCTCTTGCATCTCGGAAGGCGTAAGTCGATAAGGTGCCTTAGCCACAGGCGCAGCGCCTGGAACTAAGTCAATGTGGAACTCGACTTGTCGCTGCGGCGGCAATCCTGGCAAGTCTTCGGGGAAGACTTCAGGATATTCCTTCACAAATATCTTCGAGCTTTCAAACAACTGATGATCCTTAGGGGCGTATCGTGCTTCTCTCCATGCACTACAATTGTTTCTCCATTCGCCATCGGAATGCGAATGATCTTCTCGTGACAAACGATCTCTGCTCGGTGCTTGATAACCAATCCATTCCGACTACCACGTCGAAGCTTCCCAATTCGACTGGCAGAAGGTCAAGTGTAAACTCATGCTCTCCCAGTTCTATCACACAACCCCTAACCACTTCATTCGCTCCCACTAGCTTCCCATTAGCTAGTTCTATCAAATATGGAATATCTAGCCTACTAGCTACCAACCCAAGCATTTTCTTAAACTCTAGTGATACAAAGCTATAATCCGCACCAGTATTAAACAATACAGATGCATAACGTTGGTTGATAGGGAACATACCCATGACTACATTTGGATCTTAGTGGGCTTCCCTCGCTCCGATGTTGAAAACCCTTCCCTGAGCTTGATTGAGCTTTGGGTACTCTCTCTTGAAATGCTCCACTTCTCAACAATTAAAACAACCTGGTTCTCGACCATTACCGTTCCCATTACCACCTTGATTGTTATTCGCTCCACGGTTTCCATTACCAGCTTGATTCCCAAAATTACCACGATTCCCATTACCACCATTTCCTCCTTGAGGGCGGTTTCCGTATCCATTTCCACCATGGTTGTTGTTACCATAACCTCTCTGACCATTGTTACCATGCCCAGTACCAATCCAGCATGTCTCCTTCGAGTGACCAACTCTTCCACAAGACTCGCATCTTCCAGCTCGGCACCGTCCATTGTGATGCAACTGACACGCATCGCATTTGGGCAAGGTGCCCATGTACCCTTTTCCTTTGTTTTCAGCACCAGTTTTGGCCTTGGCTGGTGCGTTTGCCTCTTCCATCTTGTTAGCACTGCTGGTACCTTTCTTGAAGTTTGAGAACTTCCTTTTGTTCTCACCCGATGACTCAACGTGAGTCTCTTTCTTCTTCTGGTCAGAGATCGAAAACTTGTTTAACCTGATTGCTTCTTCAGTTAGTGCTACACTCAGGTCGATAGCCTCGGTGATCGTAGCAGGTTTTGACGTCGTCACCATACTTATAATCTGAGGTGCCAACCCCCAAATAAAACACTCGATGCGTTTGAATTCCGGATTAACCATGTATGGTACAACGCGAGATAGATCGTGAAATCTCTGCACATATTCCGCAACCTTGGGGCCATTCATCTTGAGGTTCCAGAACTCTGTTTCCAATTTTTGAATTTCGGCCCTGGAGCAATACTTTTTATGTATAAGTTCCTTCATTTCATTCCAAGTCAAAGCGTATGCTGCTGCCTCTCACAGAGTTTGGACTTGGAGATTCCACCATGAAAGCGCTCCGTCTAAGAACAATCCGGAGATGTGGGTGACTTGGTGTTCTGGTGCGCATTTACTCATTCTTATCACAGAATCGGTCTTTCTCCGTCCATCGAACAAAAGCCACAGCACCCCCGGTGCCGTTGAAATTCAGCGGTTTACAGTCTAAGAACTGCTTGTAGGTACATCTTGTACAAGTAACGTCATTCACAGAAACCATTAGCAAATGCACATGGAATATCCAAATGTAACGTAATTTGTCTCAAGCGACTTAAACATTACCATGTGGTGGGTTGTTTCTCGAGGTACCCCCGCTAGTTTCAGCGCGTGAGGCCTCGTGCTCTGCTATCGCTCGTGAAATCCTTTCTTGTAACTCGGCCTCAGTAGTGGGCAATCGAGTTTCTCTTCGTGGAGGCATCTTTTATAAGAAGATTGTATTGGTCAGGTCATAATGGGTATAGTAGGTACACGACATGTATATGTAACAGCATTGTCCACACAAGTAAGCATACACATCACATTCATTTCACCAATGAATAATTCAACAATGCATATAATGAGAATACTGCGATTGAGCTTTCATATATCAATGCCCACAAATACAGTTTTACAAGTTCATCAAATGTATCAATTCACAACAAAAGGGACTATACGGTCACATCACCCATGTCCAAATCATCTATCAACTACAACAGTCATATACACATAAAGTGGTCTTCAAAAAGTCTTCACAATCTGGGCTCAATAGCTACACTCTCATCAAAAGTAGTCTACCTGCATAAGACCAAAAACCAACTACGCTAATGGTGGTGGAGGAGGAGGCGGAGGAACCAAAAGCAACCTGGGAAAATACGCTAAATCCTCCTCAAGGGCATGAACGATACGCAACAGGTTACTAACCTGCTGCTCCATAGTATGAAAACGAATGTCAAAATCTGGGTATGGTAGGAGTGGAGCGGGTGGAGTCGCGAACGGTGACTGACATGTGCAGGGTGGAGGACATGGGATCCTCTCTAACTCCATGACTCTCCTACACAGCATCTCCTGCTGGAGCTGCAACGATAAAAGCAAATCATCCCTCGTGTATCCAATGTAGTGGAAGGGATGGTACGGATCAGAAACAGGCATCGTGTTGGGAGGAAACCAAATCTGTGGCTCGCCAGATGGTGCAGTAGGAAAATGAGCAGTATGTAAAAACTGTGGCACAAAGGGAAAGGCTGCTGACACAGGAGGAATATGACTGGGCTGCTGACTCAATGGCCCTTCCCCTGGACGGGGTGGAGGGATATCCTGTAAGAACGTGATCGGTAAGTCAGTACGGTGAATGTCAGACACATGTGGGTGAAACGGGGCAATATCAACTAGTGCATGTGTAGGTGCAGGTACGTGAGGGGGACTAACAGGTCTAACAAAAGGAGGCAAGTCGTCATCGTCCTCTATCCACCCATTATGGGTGAATGCATATATGGGGTCAATCTAGGCAGCAAAAGGAGCATGATCAATAGGTGTAGGGATCGGGTCAGGCAAAGGTGGTGCAACAACTGGAATGTCAACGGGTACCGGGTCATGCTCGGGCAAAGGATCGTGAGCAGGTATAGGCTCGGGTGAAATCATAGGCTCAGGGTCAGCTGGGGCTAACTCAATATCAGCGGGTATCATGTCAGGATCGACAGGTGCCTCAAAAGGCTAATCATCGGGGACAAACTCAATCTCATGCTCAGGGTCAAAGTCGTGTGGAAAGACAGGGTCAAACTCATCATCAAACTCGAAGTCCTGTGGAGGAACAGGTGCAGCAGACATAGCGGTGTCAGAGTCAGAATCGGTGGGATATCGCTGTAATCCCAGTGCGTGTAAAGTAGTAGATGACACAGACTCGAATGAATCAGGACCAGAATGGTCAGACAAAATCTCAACGACTGGAATCTCGACAAGCGGAACAGCAATGACATCGGCGACTGGAATCTCGACAAGTGGAACGAAAATGGCATCATCGACTGGAGCTCCATCATCCTTGGCCTCTTCAGGGGGACCCTCAATAAAAAGATCGATGTCGTCGTCAGACATAGCGTCTAGAGGCAGATCCTCGAGAGGAAATGCAACAAGAGGAAAAGGAGCAGGGATCTGAACAAGAAGTAGATCCTCGCCAGGAAGACCATCAGCTAGTGGTATATCATCTCCAAAATCTGGTAAAGCAAACGGCTGGAAATCATCATCGTCGTCACTCGTAGTGTCAGATGTAAAAACCTCATCCTCTGGGATGATCTCATCATCCGAAACTATGGCCATAGGGTCTATTGTATCTGATACTCCGCTATCAGAAGAGGACATGGTGTCTGTAACAAATCAATCACACATATGCACATATATCAACAATCATCAAATAAGCATATAAGTAGTAACAATGTAAGCATGTATGCATCCTAGTCTTCCCAAGACTATCCCACCCAGCCTCTCAGACTGAACTACTTAGTCTCTTAGGCTAAACCTCCCAGTTTCCCAAACTGAACTACCCAGCCTCTCAGGCTAAACCTCCCAGTCTCTCAGACTGCCCTAACTAGTCTCACAGACTACCTAGTCTCTCAGACTGAACTACCCAGTTAGTCTCTCAGACCAACTCCCCAGTCTCTCAGACTAACTCCCCAACCTCTCAGACTGATTTATAACCGAATTGTTTGAAATGTATTTTGTGTCTTTTATTTGTAAAAATATTTGTTTCCTGGATCTGGACATTTTGGGTATGCAATGAAAACATTTTCGTGAGAGCCCTAATGATCGTAGTCTAGACTCGAGAAAGAATCCTAGTTCACTACGATCGAAGCTCTAATACCAAGCAGTCACACCCTAACTTTTGCTGAAGCGTGGTTATTGGTGTGACTTCTTAATACCATAGCATTCAATCATAACAACGCTATATGATAAAACCATAAAATGTTCATCCATATATTAAGTTTAGAAAATACCACATTATACTTGTCTGAAACGTTGACACCAAATTTAAGTTACAAACCCCAACATATTTAAACGAGTTCACAAAGACTCAACAAAAGACTTCAAATAAACCGAGTTCAGAAACATGCATCCCGTCCAAGAATAGGATACACCTCCTAAACTCTACAACCCCGGACAACATCTTTTATTCATGACGCAGCTTGAAAACATGCACACACCTGCCAGATCCACTAGTTCCCTGAAATACATGTAGTTTAAAAATATCAACAAAAGTTGAGCGGGTTCATGTGTTCGTGAGTATGTATAAACCTTTGTAAACAGTGTAAGTATGAAAGTCTCGGTATCATAGCAAACAAGGAAAAGATCACCAATGGTTTTCAAGGCCACTGATATGTGTGACGGTGTAAGAAGACTCAAACCTAGCAAAGTTGTACCGGGCTTCCGGTTGGAAGACATAGTCACCCTATGGGCCACCCTGGTCCTCATGGGTGTGGGCTCGCTACACCCAAATAGATCTATCACTCATGCCTCTCGGTCCTACAAGAGGATTGATGGTCCCAAGTATCTGCCTACCCATTCACATGATCTATGGTTCTTTCCTAGGCTAACCATACCAATTGTATTTGTAAGTAATCCTTTTGTAACATGTATTTCACCCCCGAAGTAAATAAACAAAACAGTTTAAAGAAGAGGGGGACATGAACTCACTGTAATGCGTCTTCAGAATCGTAACCCAAATCTCCTCAGCAAACACGACTACCTACAATGTGCTAATGTCTATTAGACGAGCGAGTCGTGCCTTGTCTTAGTATTTATATTTTTGAGTTACGTTTCTTTTAAGTCTTCAATATTATTCCAAGTTATAATTACTTGTTAAAATAATAATCATTTTAACTTAAATTATATTTTTAGGTTTTGGAATAATCGTTAAACAATATTTGCAACAATACTTCTCAAGTATTTTATTTTCGTATTTCCTTCCCAAGGATGGGGGTATCTCATACATGTATTTTCGTATTTGTAATCCCAAAATAATATATTTTCAAGTCCCACTTTAGAAAATATATATAACTTATTTTGTCCAAAAAAAATAATGTATTTCAAGAAAATATTTATTTTTCCCAAAAATCATATATCTTCTAAATATACTAAGAAAATATATTTTTACTTCCAAAAATAATATATGTTTACTACCAAAAATAATATATTTGTCACACCCCGACCACGTAGAACATACAAAACGTGGCGGAAACATCGGGGAGTGTTGTAACAGAATTAATGTTTCACAACCATGTAAATTAAAGTTTCGTTTTATTCATTAGAAGTGTTACAATGTCTAAACAAACATGGAAATACAACATAATTAACTAGTCTGCATCTTTTATTGTCACTAAGGCCCATGTCCGCCTAAGTGTATCTTGATCAATCCTATGCTTCATTTCCTGAAAAACACATGTGAAAATATGGTACGTCAGCATAAAAATGCCGGTGAGATACATAGGTTTTGTGAAAATAGGTTTCATGACTTATGTTTGAGAAAATGTTTAGTCATGAACCTTGTTATTTGCTTTGTTTTGTAAATCATTTGAAAAACGATAAGATCAGATGATATGTATAAATAAATGTCAGGTTAAATGAATAACCATGTAAAATGAGTTTGTATAAGATAAGTTGTTTGTAAAACAATGTCTTGTGAAAAGTATGTTATTTGTATAAAATGTTATATATCTCAAATTGAAATGATTCAAATAACGCTACGATATGTAATACCATACAAACACTTATATATAGGAAGTACCAGCGGCGTATCCACCATGCTTGTATCATATTACACACGCATCGTTACTTAATCACTTAATCAAACCAAACCAACAATGTAGGATGTCTATGTTTAAACCAATTGTCAAATGTATTGAATAACATGTCAAAGTGTTTATGTCAAGATGTAGATCATGTAATGTAAAACAAATGTGATATGTATGGCTAGTGAAATGCATCAACTAAACCATAGGTGAAATGCACAAAACAAAGTATTGAAGTAAAACTTGGTTTAAATCAATATTATGTTTTGTGGGCAATGCATGATCAAATGTCAATCATGTTAAAATGTCTATGTCGAAATGTCTATGTCAAATGTCTATGTCAAATGTCTATGTCAAAATGTCTAGGTCAAATGTCTATGTCAAAATGTCTTTGTGTAAACCATGTCAAAATGTCATGTATGGCTAGTGAAATGTCTCAACTAAACCATATGCACAAAAGCAAAGTATTGAAGTAAAACTTGGTTTAAATCAATATTATGTCTTGTGGAAAATGCATGCTAATACTGAATATGAACATTTATGCGGTATTGTGAAAATGCATACATCCAAGCCTTGTGACTGTGGTGATAAACCCTTAAACAAATTAAAGGTCTATCTGTCTTATATCATCGAATTCGGTCATTCCTTTCTGTCCCCTTTCCCTGGGATGTCCGGAACGGGAGTTGTCAATTCCTATGGTACCACTACCTACTAACGAACGGCGTAGCTAATGTTAATGAATGTATTGTCCCATGTAAACAAACCAAATGTCATACCAAAATGTAAGCATGTAAAAACAATGCACTAAGTATGTAATCAAATGAACATACATAGCGTGAAATGTCATGTAAAACAATGTACTAAGTAGGCACACAATGGGCGTACATAGCATGAAATGTCATGAAATCATGTACTATAATGTACTAACAAACATAGCAGGTATATGATGTGAAAACAGGAAAGCATGAAAGTAACAAGTAGGCACATGTGTTCCACCCCAAAACAGTTTGGAAAACAGTAAAAGAGGGGTTCTATGTACTCACTTGAGATTGCTCAGTAGTCCTTGAGTAACAACCAAACAAAGCTAGAGATCACGGATATCAAACGGCACCTAATATAGGTAACTATGTTAATTAACCGGACCTAAATCGGAAGATTGGGTAGTATTAGGGTTTGTAAACCAAATGAGTGTAGGAACTCATATGATATGGTTTAACAAAGCCTACATACTAAATGAAACTTAACCTAAGTGCTTTCGACCCATTACGACCCGTTTAGGTAGCTTATGCTACTTTAACGCGTCGTGCGCGTGAAACGCGTTCGGACCGCCTAACTAGCCCTATGACAAGTGTTATATGCCTATACATGTTACATAATCAGTTATGTGACAAAGGTTTAGGTTACATATGCTTAATTACCAATTATACATGAAAAGGGTGTTCTGGTAATTTACCTAAGGCATATAAACTACCTATCATACAACTACTCAAACGATGTGACCATAGGGTATAACCTCGGAAGGTTATTCCCTACCTACTATGGTCACCTAATGTGTTTGGTCGGATCCTAATGATCGACCAAATGGGTCGGGTTCGTGGTATAAGCGATTTATCAGATCGCTTACCCTATGACCCTAGACAACGTGGTAATCAGTAGGCATAGTCCCAAGGGACTATAACCAACGTGATTACACTCACGTTGCGAAGTTCAAACGAACTTCGCATTGACCATAACTGGTCAATGTAGAAAGTCAAACAAAGTTTGACTTTCAGACTCGAAAGACTCGAAAAGCAATAAAAGAACGAAAGAATACTTACGAAGGGTCCCCGAATGCTAATCTAGATCACAACAACTCAGGTATGGAACAATGGTTCCAACTTAGAGTCATTTAGATCAGATTCTAGTGGTTTAAGCAATGGGGGTGATGGGGTATTTATAGTGTTCGGTCCACCGTTAAGATCGTTTCTTGGAAAAGGGGAAACAATCTAGCCCATACACTTGTCACCAAGTTGTGGTACCTTAAAAATGGTCTAAATGAGCTGAATGTGCAGTTGGGAGTATGTGGATGAGGTTTAAACAGCTGGAATTAGCTGACTAAGCGTTCTTATCCGATCAGGGAGGCTGAGGCGGGCCGCCTAAGATTTAAGCTTGGCTGAGGCGGGCCGCCTAGCTCTTCAGATCAGAAAACAAGTTTCAGAAATGACAGTTTCAGCCCCTGCACGTGTTTAAGCCCATTTCCGGCACTTCTAAGGCCCGTAAAGCCAACTTTAAGGCCCTAAAATGATGCCTAAACATTGTGGACATGAAACATGCACAAAAATATGTCGGATGTTGGTTCGTTTGGTCGTACGAACGCGATGTTCGCTTAATTACGACGGAATGCGCATAAGCGCGAAAAACGATCCAAATGACGAAACGAATGGATTTTTTGGCAAGCCAAACACTAAAGCATAATATAGTCATGCTTACATAAATTTTTGGATGTCCGGATGTATTCAGAACGTAAGTTATGCGCGAAAATGCAAACTTGTGCACTTTTTGACACTTTTAGTCCCTGAATGACACAAAAGTTTATTTTAGCATACCGAACACCTCAAAGCCTATTTCTAAGCTATGTGAAGGGTATTTATGGTATGTTTAACTTATGGTCATGCTCCAAAATGTCTGTTACAGTTCAAATTGGCATACTTTCGCAGTTTGTCAACTTTAGTCCCTGTATGCGAATAAACTTGCTTTTGGCATACCAAAGCCTTTAAAACTTATTTCTAAGTTATGTAAAGGTTATTTAAGGTATGTTAAGCCTATGTCACTATTCCGGAGTGTTTGTTGCATTAAACTGGTTATATTTACGCATTGGTGCGCGTATAACCTTCCAGAAAGCGATTTAGAGTTTGAAATAGAACTAGAATTGATATGTGCAAAAGATACACATATTTTTACAAATCCCAAGTATGAAATACAATATTTCATTGCTACAGTATTTGTTTGATGGCCGTGGAGGCACAGGTGTTACAGTCTCCCCTACTTTAGGAAATTTCGTCCCGAAATTTATTTAGAGGAAACTTGCAAGAGCTTGAAAATATGAAGTTGAAAAGATCGAACAACATTGGTTAGGGTTCTGAACTTCTAGTAACTTAAATAACATTATGCTTGCAATGTAAGAGGGATACTTATATACAAGTATATGAAGTGTCATTGGTGCGTCCACCGTACCTCCATTACATCGTTCGCATTTCGTTACTGTTGTCACTATCGGTTCTTACACATAATAAACCTTACTGGGTTTCTGTGCACTAAATTTCATAATTATGTACGCGTCCATAATTAGACAATTCCTTGCATAGTTTACACAGTCTATTTTATAATGCGTAGGGTAAAACCAAATGAACAATCCTGTGATGAGTGTGACTAGACCGCCGTAGAGTCCTTTTAATTAAATCAATAAATGATCTAAATAGACTATCAAGGAGTCTGTCCAGCTACATCACTAGATGTCATTCTTTAACCAGATTGCGAATCAATCTTTTGACTAGACCACTAAAACGGGTCTGGAGTGGTACTATATAATCCAAGGGTCTTAACTATTACATAGAAGCCCATTAAGGATTTAAGGTAGTACCTTTTTGAATATCCTACCACGAACCCCTCATATGAAGATATGAAAGATTCTACGAGGATTTGGATAACGAATATCCAGAGTATACCAAAAACACAAAAATGCATAAATGAAAACACCAAATATGTAAACACATAATCACATAACCACAAAATTGTTTGTTAATTTGTCTTGTTACTTGTGTACATGCATTTAAAGCACACTAGGAATCCATTCCGCGGATTTCATTTGGTACTTTAAATGTTATCAAGAATCTAACTATAAAGATAGAAAGATTTTTGAAGAGAAAATTCGATTTTGATTATAAAGAACCGAAATGTTCGAATTAAGGTACATAAGGAATCCAATTAAGGATTCTGATTTGAATGATAATCATCCATAAGGGTCTAAATATGAAGACAAAAAGATCCCATATGGATTTTAGAAGTTGAAGATGTTTTGAAATCTTGCACTGGACGTGCTTAAGTCAAAACATGAAGTAAAATGCTTATGAAGTTGAGATGCTAGATATGTCAAGGCGACATATGAAGCAGAATTTGAAGGTTAAGTAAATGTATGAGGAAAATATCTTTGGAAAACTATGCAGGGGGTTCAAAAAAAATGTTTTCAATGTTTTTGAAACCTTATATATAATACTTTTGAAGTCATGAAGTAGGTTATTAGATAAGTATATTTATAAAAATGTTTTAAAATCATGCAAGATGAATTTTGAAATTATGTATAAGGTTTTTGAAAATATGAATGATGCTTTTCGAAATTATGCACTTGATGAGAAAATGTATTGTGTTAATATTGTTTTCAGACTATATGAAATATTTTGAAATCATGAAGATTGTTTTGAAATACTTGTACTGTGTATGTTGAAAACTCAAAACGTAATGGGTATGAGATTTGAAAATATCCTTAGTTATCTAACCAAGGATTTTAAAGGCACAGATGTGCAGAAGCATGATTACTCATAATGTCACTTTATTTTTCTGTACTTCGTATCTTAGAATGAAACGAATACTTAAAATTTTCGAAGGAATCATGAGCGATCATTTGAAAGAGAGAATCACAAGAGTAGTTTGTAAGGAACATAGTTCCTTAATGTAGGTATTATAGGAAAAATCATACACATATGTAACTATACTTGTATATCAGAATTGCGAACAACAACTTTTATTTATGAACAAGACATATTGTTTCACAATACACGAGAACAAAAGAAACAAAGGCATAAGACAGCAACCTCCTTTGTTCAGCTGAATTCTCATCCAAGGGTTGAATTTGCATTAGCAAGCTTTGGGCACTCCCTCAGGAAATGGCCCATCTCGCCACAATTGTAGCAAGACCCTCATGAGAAACGAGCTTGAGCAGGATTGTCGCCAGCTTGATTTGGTACTGCTGTGGTTGGGCAAACCCTTGCTGTATGACCTATAAGTCCACAAATCTGACATTTGCGGCACCTCACACTAGCATGATGATGAAGGCTACATTGGTTGCACAAGGGTGCAGTTCCGTTGTATGACTTCCTAGCAGGGGGTTGAGCTGGTTGGTTGGGAACGGCTCGACCATTGTGAGCGACCACGGCGAAGTTTTGAGGAGCCTTTCGCTTCTTTGACTTCTTAGGCGATCGTTCATCCATGGTCTTTGATTCCCCGATTGGTTTCTTGGCTGGTGGTGCTGTCACTTGACTAGGTCCTGCCTGTCTTGGTGACTCTTGGGTGGCTTCATCCTGGAGACGATACATGGCAGTAGCCAATTCAACAGCCTTCAGGACTACTTCGCCTATTCGTAGGGTAAATTTGGCAGTCTGCTCGGATATCTGGGCGTCATCGTGATGAAGAGACATTCTAGAAGAAAATGAAA
>JARYGA010018960.1:0-49551 GCA_030545235.1 Helianthus tuberosus | reverse complement strand
GAATTAAACAATTCACTTAGATTGCCAATATACTGATCCACTTAAATTCTCACACAAATTTCAACTGATTCAGGATATGAATTAGATGAATTAGGAACTTAAACTCATTCATGTGTCCCACCTCTTGAATATACTCCCGTATCCAGATCCCAATATTCAGTCTTACAGGTGAGTATACCACAGATGATATCTGTAAGGGGTTAGATGCGAAAACCGTGAGAGCTCAGGTCAGAACTTCCGTTCAGCAGAGAGATGACGGCTTCGACTTTTAGTGGGTCCCCTTTAGATGATCTTTTTTACAACAGCACATGATTTGCATTTTTCAATGTTTTATCATTTTTATGCTGAGGGTAGGCTTTTATTTCAAGCAAGCGTAAAGTATTCTCCGGGGACTAGGCCATTGCTTCCGCAAAATCAGAAGTCCCGGGATAATACCCCAGATATCACTGAGCATAAAGACCTAGTATCTCAGAAAGAGGGATCCTTCAAACGAAATTTCAGGGGTTACCTATATATCCAAGTAGTGTTCCCCACGAAATAAGCAAGTTTGAATTTAAGTTTATATCCCGAAAAAGCTTACTAAATGTGTAAAAACCTATTGGCATATCATCAGTGAGACCGTTTAACGCTATTTAACCATTACAATTCTTTAGCATACTGTAACTGTCCACTGATGTACTATCATTTCCTCTTTTTCACAACAAAGCTCTTTTTGATTTTTATCATGTTTTTGTCTTTTTCAAATTTTCAAATGATTTTGGATTTTCTTAAAATTCTTAATCCCCCTAAAATTCAAATACATTTAAGGAAAATTGAAAACAAACTGTACAAGTAAATTGACAACTGATATCAAATCACTTCAATTCGCCATCCACTTGGCATAAACATTCAGAACTCCCCCTTTCAACAAACTATTTTCTCATTATGATCTCAAAACACTTAAGTTTGTTTTAATCAAAATGATTTTTCCGGAAAATAAGTTTTGTTGATTTTACCAGTTGTAGGTTAGGGGTTCATCACATTGTTTTTCTCAATATCACTTGAAAAATTTAACAATTTTAGATTTTCTTCAACAATATCACTTGTAGAAAATCAAATACAACTTAATGTCCCTGATTTACCACTTGCAAATCAAAATATCATATAACCACCATCATTCACGTTTGTGATATTTCAAGTAAGATGCCGATTCCTGCTCCACGATTACCAACTTGGGAGCTCCGGCAAGTCAGGATTTTACTTGTGAAAAACTTCCATCCAAGCCTGACCAAACTTGGATGTTTCCTCCTCAATTTCACTTGGGTTAAAAGTTGCTTTCTTTGTTTCATAAAAGTCCTTTACCCCTTTGGCCTTTTCCTCGACCATTTTTCCAAAAATCTTTTTAACATTTTCATTAAACACTTTCTCAACATCAAATTCTTTCTTCTCAGAATAGAATTGATTCGAGATCTCAACCTTTCCAATTTTTGATTTAAAATTCTCAGCCCTCAATGGCGGAAAATTAACATCATCCATTGGAAGCACTGAATTTTCTTCTTTTACCTCAACCTGTGGCTCCTCTGACTTTGTGGAATCAGATTCATCGCCAGATTTTACCTCAGATTTCCTAACAACCCACTTTTGTTTGTCAGGATTCACACTTCTCCTGTAAAATCTCTTTGAACATTCACCAACTTCATATGTTGAATTTTCAAAAAATTTGAATTTTTCAGTTGGAGGTTCAGTTTTATCAACAACAATTCCTTTAAGTTTTTCTGAGACTCCCTGTTTCGTCTTTATAGTCTGAGGACAGTTCCATGCAATGTGACCAGCTTCATTGCATTTGTAACAAATTCTTGTCTCTTTCTTCTGATGAGCTTCAAACTTCTTCTTTTCAGCAAGAAACTCCTAGTTTGATTGTCTCCAGAAAGGTTTCTTCTGTTCTTCCTCAGCGCTTCCTCCTGAAACAAATTTTGTATTTGTTTTAGAAATTTTATCATGTTTATAATTTTCAGGTGGAATAAATCCAAGACCTTTCTTTTTGAAATTACCGTTATGGTTTGGTTTCTTTTGAAAACCAGAACTAGAACCGTAACCTTTTTTCCTGTTTAACCGTTGTTGAACTCTTGAAGTGTATTCTTAAGGTTTTTCTTTACGATTTAAATCTTTTATTTCCGAAATATTAATTTCTGTCATTTTGAAAACCTTTTTGATCTTTTCAAAATTAACACTTCTTATTGGAAATTCCTCATCAGAATATAATTTTTCTGAATCCTTCAAAGTATATGCCACTTTGACTGATTCGTCATTCAAATTAGATTTTGATAACATTAATTCTTTATTGTAAACCCGTTTAACCGACAACTTTGAACTGTTGACCGACGAACTCGAACTTTTGACGGACGAACTTGAACACCCAGACTCGGACTTTGACTCAGACTTTAATTCCGACTCCTCATCTGTATCCAACACCTGATCGACCAACTTTTTTATTAACTCGGATTCATGATCAGTGTCAGACGATGTAAAAACGACGTCAATGTTTTCTGGTAATTCATCGGTTATATCTGACTTTAACTTTATATTGAAAGCTTTTTCTACTTGCTCCTCATTCGGTTTTCTAGGAGAATACCTTTCCCAAATCGGAGGCGGACACTTGTTATAACTAACACTCTGTTTCTTACCAGTATCTTTCTTCTTCGGCTATCCATCATTTTGAAATGCTTCAAAACATGCAACAGTTGGATAAATCCGATCAATGAGATAATCAGAATTAGAATAACTCTGTAATAAACGTCTGATTCTCTCATTCTCAATCTTTTCATTTTCCAACTCCCGCTGCAACCTTGCACATTCCTCAATGTAATGATTAAAGGCCTTCTGCTTTGTCATCATCACAGCATTCATCATGGTCAATGCATCTTCTCTCTCAGAATTTGTCTTTTGAAGACCAGTTATTGTTCTATTCAAAACGTCATACGACTCTTTCACATAATTGAGATTGAACAATAATTGTTCTTTCATCTTTTCTTGCTCACTCAGTTTCTCGTCTTTTTCTGCACATTGCTTGCAAGATTCTGAACATTTTAAGCAAGGCTTGATGGCTTCCACAATCTTTTCAACTTTGATGACTTTTTTAACCTCAATCACTGGTTCAGCTTCAATCACCTTCTCAGCTTTAACTTCTTCATTTTGAACAATCTCTTCGTTTTTATCAACACTTTCACACTTCATTCTCTTTTGTTCTTTTGCTGCTTGTCTCTCCTTCAGCTTCTCCAAACGGTGTTTTACTACCAATCACAAGTTTCAGGTTGGGCTTTCCTTACCTTCACCTGATTTACCGATCTTACTAACCACAATCTAACCACAATCCGCTTTCTCTGTAGTATTGTCACACAGCTGCCAATTTTTCCTGTTGCTTTTACAGAACTCCCTAACACAAGCGGTACATTCCAAAAGAACCGGTATTCGCGCATCTTTACCCTTGGCCTGCAAAATAAAATTGAAAGCTTTCAGGAGAGAGATGAGTTTTTGCAACATTAATATGTCTTTCTTCCTCATCATCACCACTGTCATCAGTTGGTGTTTGATCAAAATTGAGTGTTTTTTCAGAACTATCATTTGAAGAACCAGAATCAGATGATGTTTGATAAAAAACAGTTGCTTCTTCTGAACTTTCATCGGATGAAACAAATTCTTCTTCTTGATTCTTCTCATAAACACCAATCGCTTTCATCCATTCTGTAAACAAATCAGGTTCTTGAACTATCTTTGCAATGAAAGCTTTAAACTCCCCATTCTCATCCACAAACTTATCCCAGCTAAATCCTGGAGCCATTTTCTCATTGTCTTGATCTATGATACCATAATAAGCTTTCTTGTTTGCATCTTCGATCATTTTCCCATGAGCAGTTTGTGAATCTTTTTGTTGATATGGTTGATGAGAAACTTGTTGATATATGGCTTTCCGATAGTAATCATCTTTTCCAAATGGATTCTTTGTTCCACTAGCCTCTTGATTTTTGCATTCTCTCTTGAAATGACCCTTCTCCCTGCATCGAAAACAAGTAACTTTAGATTTATCAAAACCCAAAGTAGAAACATGTGCATCCAAGAAATCATTTCTTCCTGTAATCATTTTGAATTTTTCAGCTCTTCTCAAGACACTAGCTAAGCACCATTTGATGTCCATGAGTTCCATTTCTTCAGCGTCTATCTGATCGTAATCCTCTTTCGTCAGCATAGGATTTCCGATCCTCCCTGCAACCAAACCTTCATAGGATTGTAGCACAGTCGCAAGTAACGCCATGTGATCTTTTGCGACTTCTTCAGAAAAACTTTGACCATCTGGAAGATTCAATGCAATGTTGCACTGTATCACACAACCATTCCCACTTTTTGAGCTTTGAGAATGAAAACTTGAAGTTGAACTCTTTGGATTAACACTTGGATATGAAAAGAAACAAACGCTACTGTTTGAACTTTGATCAACATTTCTAGATGAATTTCCAGCACTAAAAGCAGTTTGGATTTTCGGACTCATTTCAACCTCTTGAACACTGCCTTTGTAATACATTTTCACATCTTGTTGACCACTCGGATTATTCATCCTTGCAATCTTTTGTTGTTCAAGATCTTGACCTTCAATCTTCTCGATGAACTGAGAAATTGTCAAACCATCATATTCTCCGGTGTTTTTTAAGATCATCAAAAATGTACCCCACTCTTTCTGAGGTAAAGCATCAGCTAATTTGTCAACCCATTCCTCTCGTTCTTTGGTTATGCTTAACAATGACATAGAACGAACTAAGTGGCAATATCTTTCAATCAATTTCTTTGTATCTTCCCCTGGCAGACTTGTGAATAGATCAAATTCTTTCTTAAGCAGTGCCTTTTTACTCTTAATCATCTTCTCACTTCCTTCAAACTTGATTTTAAGAGCATCCAAAATTGATTTTGAAGTTTTGTCATGTTGAAGCAATACAAAGATGTCTTCTTTAATAGCTTGCTGAAGTAGACTAATCATCATCTTTTCAGCTTTGTACATGTCTCGTTCTTTATCAGTGAATTCAGAGATTGTTTTCTCAACTTGCAGATCAGTACGTGGTAGTACATATTTTTTTCAAAATACACTCCCAAGATCTCAAATGATTAGCTTGAACCAAGTTTTCAAACCGATCTTTCCAACCGTAATACTCTTCAATGCTCATTATCTTTGGGGGTTTTTGCATAGTTCCAGTTTCGTTTTCCAAGTTCATGCTTTGAGCAATGGTAGCCGGAGTAGTCGTTGATGTTGCAAATGCGTTGTAAAATTCTTCACTCATGATTCAGTAACAAGTTTCTTAAACCAGACAATTTCAAACGAAATTAGGTCCTTCAAACGAGATTACATCAAACGAAATTATCTTCAAACGGAATCCCTTCACGCGAAATTAACCTACACACAATTTTCAAACGAATTAATTTTTCAAACGGAATCAAGTAATTCAGTGCGGAATTACCCAGTTTTCAGACGAGATTAGGTCTGAAACGGGATTACTTAAACGAAATTCTAATTTCATGCGATATTAGAATTATTTTCAAACAAAATTAGACAAAACAGGTGATCTCACGCGGAATTATGGCACACTTTCAAACGGGATTATGCTGATGTCATTATATTCGAACAACTTTTCAAACGGAATTACAATTTTTGTCAGTTTTAGATTGAATTATGGTCCAATTCTTTCAAGGATTCTTTAAAACACTGTTTTGCTTGTAATATGTGAAATTCAGATCATTTTGACTGTTAAAACTTGTTCAATTGATAAAAGAAGGGGTAGAAGTAAGAAAACGAGATGAAATCAAGCTGAAATCTGCAGAACTCCTCCTCTTGTGCTCTGATACCACATGTAGGATCGTGTACGGACCCGAGACGAGTCGATCAGAGTCGTTCTACTCAAAATGAAAGGCGGAAACAGACATAATGAGTTGAATTCAGCAAGATATCACTTTTAACTGTCGTTTATATTGATCTGGAACAGTTTTACAGCAAGACGACACTTCGACAGAGCTTCGCCGTCGGAAACACTCACACTAATTCCGTTTTAAATGAAACAGACCTAGCACCTATATATAGAATTCTAATTCCGCACCAAACATGTTCAAACGGTATTACAACTCACACGGAATTAGGGATTCAAACGAAATTAACCTCTAAAACGGAATTACTCTCTAATTTCGTGCGGAATTATACCAAGTCCATTTCAAGCGGAATTAGACTTTTGACTTGATATATCGAACTTCGTGTCATGAACAATACAAGACTTGATACAAGACGAAGTCGACAGACGCATGCACCAACAGGAAGGTCTCCCTTTAAAACCGCACTTACCCGCTCAGTTAAATCGACCTGTTTAGGCACTTTTTGTTGCCTCTTTTGGGTACACAGTTCTTTTAAAAACTTTGCATAAGCGGGTACTTGTTTAATTGCCTCAAGTAATGGAAGATTTATTTTAACCTTTTTGAACACCTCCCACATTTCTTCCTTTTCAGGACCCCGTTTTGAAATAAAATTCTTCTTACCATGATCCACTAAAGCCGAAGGAAATGGGACTTGACTAGGTCCCCCTTCCTTATTTTTATCTTTTGTTTCTTCAATGATTACGGGTTTTTCAAAATTGGGTTTTTTAGAAGAATTTTTAGGTGTTTCATTTTCATCCTCACTTTCTTGACCCGTTAGGTCCTCAACCACCCCATCAACCAAACTCGGTGAAGGGTTGGTTTTATACTCTTTCCCACTTCTCAAAACACTCATATGATTAATATTAATATTACGAGATGAAGTATGAGAAGGTTTTACCTTAGTGTCGCTTGGTAACTGACCTTTACCTTTTTTCAAGTCCGCCACTTCGGTTACGAGTTGACCCATTTGGGTGGTCAAAGATTGAATTACTTTGTCACGGATCTCATCTTTTTGAATGCGAGCATCGTCCATTTGATTTCTCTTTTGAATTTCTGTTTGCATCGCCTTCAACATCTCAAACACTTCATTTCCACCCGAAGACCCACCATGCTCTTGACCCGTTTGGTATTGTCTTTGAAACCCTTGGTTGTTCCCGCCTCGATACCCACCTTGATTATTAAACGGTTAGCGTGGAACAAAGTTACCTTGACTTCCTTGAAAAATCAGGTTGGCTTGATTTGACCAGTTCCCATATCTAAATCCGGGTGGCTTCGTAACCCGGGGTGGTATGTATTCGAATTCATGTTATAGCTTCTACCACCCCCACCTTGCCCTTGAAGTGCATTAACCTCCTCATATTGCCCTTCCACTCCTTGGCAATTTTTAGCCACATGCCCTAATTCGTTGCAAAGTGCACAAACGTCATAAATTTGATTTGTAGTTTGTACATTTGCATCTTTCGCCGTATGCACTTGAGTTTGGGTAATAACCGGTCGTGCTCTCTATGACGATTAAGCTTTCCTTTTCGATGTGACCGCCATTTGTTCCAAGAATGCCCAATCATCTTGCTCGTACTTGGCACCAAATGTACCATTTGTGATATACATCAAATCACGAGCATCCTCGGAACATAAACCCTCATGGAATGCATTCAACAACTCCCATAATTCAATACCATGATGTGGGAAATTTTTAAGCATTAAGTTGAATCGCTCAAATGCCTCATGGAACATCTCACCTTGTTGTTGTTGGAAGCTTCTCAAGCTTCTCCTTGCATCATTCGTCTTTTGGGCCGCAAAGAATTCTTCTAAAAAGATTTGTTGCATTTCTTCCCATGTGTAAATAGATGCGAAAGGCAATGTGTAGAACCATTTCTTTGCCTTATCTCGTAAAGAAAACTGGAAAAGTAACAACTTCACTTCATTCGAAGAGAACCCTTGACCACCAATAGTGTTACATATCGAATCATAAGCTTCCAAGTGAAAATAAGGCTCCTCCGTTGCTAGACCCTTATACTTTGGTGGACTTTGTAGAGAATTCGTTCTAACTTCAAAAGTCCTTCCTTGATTGTTTTGAGGAATGACTATTGGTGACGCATTGTTGGTAATCACCGGCCTAAAGTGTGCCTCTATACCTCTTACGGCCTCTCGAATATGTATTCGTGGCACGCCCAACCGAACTCTTGGACGTACGGGACCCATTGGTCTTTGAACTTGTGGTCTTGGAGGTCCGAGTTGTTGTAGAGGTGGTTGAAACCTTGGCCCCACATGTTGTTGTTGAACTTGTCTTTGAATCGGTGGACCTTGTGGTGGCAATTGTTGAGGTATAATTTGTTGTACCACTTGTTGTTGAGGAACTCTACCATACCCTTGCATCCCTTTACTTTGACCTTGAACATACGTATACTCTCCTTGCTCTCCATCTCTATAAACATACCCTTCTTCTTCATACCCAAACTCTTTGTCATAACCATCATCAAACCCATCTCTTCTTACACCTGAAGTTTGTAGAAACTGTGGTTGTTGATATTGTACTCCCGGTTGTAAAGGTGGTTAAAATGAAGGGGTGGAATAGATTATGGATGGACATGATTGAAATAAACCGGGTGGTGGTATTTGTTGTGATGAGAATGATTATCCAGATGTTGGGAAAAATGATGAAAAAGGTGGAACGACTGATGATGTAGGAGCATAGCTAAAAGAGTATTCGGTTTGGGTAATTTCAGGTAAGGTGGTGTTAGTCGGTTTAATTTCAGGTATGGATGTAGGAATGGTAGAATTTGGTGAAGGTGTGGAAGGTGTAGGTTGACCCGTAGTGGGTGGTGGTTGTGCTGGATCCATTGTTCTTATCGGTGTAACTAGTGTTGTAGGTGTTGTTGGTGAACCAAGAATCTTGTTTTCTCGTACTACAACTCTGTTTCTTCTCAAAGTCCGCTCAATCTCCGGATCAAACGCTAGTGGTGATAGCTTGTGAGAACCTCTTGTATGCATGCACCTGTAAATACCGTCACACTTACACACCCAGCGTAAACCAGAAAAATTAACAAACTTAAAAGATCAAAGATAACACACGTTGCGCACTACTCCCCGGCAACGGCGCCAAAATTTGACGTGAGGTCGAAGACTCAATCAAATTTAATCCAATTACAACTAATAGCTAGCTGTAAGTGGGTATCGAACACAGGGAGTTTGTGAAATTAGTGTTATCGAAATGGTTTGCTAATTAACTAAATTAAACTAATTTGCAGAAATATAAATTCAGAGATTTGGATTGTTTGATTTTAAAAACTAAGATTAACTAATTAATTTGCAAAAGAAGGATTTGGTTTGTAAACAATTTAGGAACAAATGACCATCCCAGGTTTCCGGTTTCAAGTGACATTCATGTTCAAATTCAACTAGAAAGAACCACATAGACATGGCTCATGTGTAGTTACTTGTTTTTGATAAAAGGGAACAAAGTACTCGGATTACAAGAATGCGAGGTTGTTACCCGATGACCAATTAATCAACATCCAACCCCTAACCCTCCCATGATATCTCGATTGCCAACGGCACCAAGAACGTATGGTTTAGACTAAGATTGAAACATAAATCAACAATTTACAAACAAATATCAACACACCATAATCTACCAACAACGATTGCAAGTCTATTATTCTAAAAATAAGAACAAGAACACAAATGTCTTAAACAACCTTCAACCTAGTATGATCACCATAAGTTTAGCCACTCATACCTTGGTAAATCATCATCAAACACATATCAATGTTCATAGGAATTAAAAACACCAACAAAATGTTTAGAAATTGTCTCTAGCCAAGAAGAACACCAAATTTCTCCTGGAAACTGCTCTGAAACCGAATGGAATGATTGGAGGTGAAAAGACATCATAAAATCCAATAAAACTTGGCAGTTACACAATCTACGCTAGTCAGCGTCGTAACCTACGGCACCCGTCGTAGGCTACGGCGGCTATAAAAGTCCTATGGCAAGCATGTACTGGACTACGGCGGACAAGGAAACATCAGTGAGTGCCGTAACCTACGGTAGGAGCCGTAGGTTATGGTGGTCCCTGGTCTTGTTTTCTTTGTTTCTTCTATCAGCTCCTCATTTCTTCATCTTGATTCTACCAAGTACTAGCATCCATCCAAGCACCATAAAACCACTTCTATATGCCCGTTTGCACCTGAAACGCCAAACATACTGTAGTTACCAAATTCCAACAATTAACCGAATTAAGCATGAGATGTGTATCTTTTTATATTATTTAAGTGTGGGATCCATTTATTCTCAACCAATCACATATTTTTCCTTTTTTAAATAGTTTACCTAAAAGCAAGTGTTTAACCACCGGCAACGTTTTTTAGCATTAGGTAAACAATTGACATGACGCTATGTGATTGGGTGATTTGGGAGTTTACTTATTCCAAGTGTTTAGCCACTCCCTATACCCTTATAGGGAGAGATATCGCCCCGTTACACATGGACTTAGTTGTAAAATTGTCTGTTCCGAACCCCGCCACATTGCGGCGGGTAGGATTTCTAGTTTAAGTCAATTTTTAAATATTCACGTCATAACATTTTTTTTGAACGGCAAATTTATTTTTAATTTCTGACATCTGCGGAATTTAAACCCAAGACCCCACTCCTAAGATGTTTAAAAGACTTTGTTTTTTCTATTATCTATAATCTATTATAAAGGAAAAATGATGTACAAGATGGTAATTTTGCCACGTGTATCAATTTTAAAGCATCATGTACAAGGATGTGTAAGCCCATTTTAGAGGGGTTCACCCAAAGTTTTAAGACACTAGAATAGAATAGTAATTTGGGGATTTCAGATGATTGTTAAATGCTTCAGTTCCGTTCAATGGCTCCCCGTCCTCAATCGACACCAGAGAGACTCGCTTTATCTTTCCCTAGCCCACTGTTTCCTTCCCTTCCCCTCACCCCTCCAACCCTACCAAAAATCAATTCACGCTATCTCAGTCTCACTTTTCTCTCTCGCTCTAGAACCCTAGCTTCCTCCATCGCTCTTCAATTGAACGACGAAGAAACAGAGATGAAGAACAAATGACGATCAAATCGAAGGAGAACACCGATTCTGAAGGAACCCGAACCGATTTGCAGATTTGTTCCTATTCTTGTTCCCGATCTTGTTTTAGTTCTTGTTCTTGTTCAGATATTGTTCTGGAACTTGTTAATATATTGATCTTGTTTTCTACATTACTTGTGAGGTATAAATGATGCTTTAGTAGTTTTTATATAAAAATAGTTTGAGTTGTATATGATGGTACTTTTGTAAACAAAAATCCCATAGACGAATAGGGAATAGTCATGAAAACATTTTGTTGTTTTTGGGTGATTCTCGATCATATGATGCTAACGGCTACGTCTATTTACATACACAAAATTGATTTCATATTTGTTCTTTTGAAATTGATGATTAGTTTAATGGGTTTTTTTTTAATTAGTTAGTAAACAAGTGTCTGACATGATTGATTACACACTCTCTGGATACATTAGACCAAATTTCACCCAAATCTTTTGTCTATCTTATTGTTTCTATCAGGA
The DNA here is from genome assembly GCA_030545235.1 of Helianthus tuberosus. NCBI lineage: Eukaryota > Viridiplantae > Streptophyta > Magnoliopsida > Asterales > Asteraceae > Helianthus > Helianthus tuberosus. The sequence goes on along the minus strand of JARYGA010018960.1, from coordinate 38,052 downwards.
ACTGGTATGCTTTTCAGTTCTTGTTCTAGACCGAAACAACTAGAAGTTAATCAATCAATATTAGGAGAGGATAAAGATGTGACTCCAACCTATGAAGAGCCTCCTACTCAGCAGCGGACTCGCAACCGGCCCAAACATGAGGCTGAGATTACGTGAAGGTAATTTGTTTCACACATATGTTTTAGGGAGTAAAATGGGTATTGTTGGGTTGACCAAGATTGAATTCAGTGTTCATTATTTGAATGTGTTTCAAACGAATAAATCTTTACTACGATATTATGCTTAATTTTACATGATTTTGTAATTTAAACCAAGTTATATGTAGAGTTCTGTGATTACATCAGCAATTCAATAGCAGTAGACGACCATATATCAGATGAGTTAAAACACTTTTCAGGGTTTGTCTTGTACACCACCAAGGAAGTCACCTGGCAAAAGCCCTGATGATATGCCGATAATTGGTGGTGTTGGTAGCTACAGCTCAGCACAATCTTCGAGCTCATGTTCATCGTATAAAGGCATACCGAATGCCACCAGCAAGTATAGAGAGGTATATATATATATATATATATAGGGAAAGGTTCATTGGGGAACACTAAAAAAGTGGGGAACAGCGGGGAACCGACTCAAACGAACTCCGTTTGGAATCATTCCAGCGGTGTTGGAACCGGCTCGTCGAACCCTAACTAAGATCTCTTAACCCTAAACCCTAAATCCTAACTCCTAAACTCTAAACCCTAAAGCTAAAAAATAAGGCTAAAACCTAAGCTAAACCGTAAAATCTAAACTATAAACCCTAAAGGCTAAACCTAAAGCTAAACCCTATAGCTAAACCCTAAACCCTAAAGCTAAACTCTAAACCCTAAAGCTAAACCCTAAAGCTAAACCCTAAGGCTAAACCCTAAAGCTAAACCCTAAAAGCCAAACCCTAATATATTTAGGGTTTAGGGGTTATGATTTAGGGTTAAGAGATCCTAGTTAGGGTTCGACAAGACGGTTCCAACGCAGCTGGAATGAGTCCAATCGGAGTTCGTTTGAGTCGGTTCCCCACTTTTTTAGTGTTCCCCAATGAACCTCACACTATATATATATATATATATATATAGGGTAGGGATCCTAAGAGAAGTCCACCCTATTTGAGAAACTTGAGAAGCAATCTGGACCACACATTTTCCCTAAGCAAAAAATGCAAAAAAAGGTGAAAAAAATGCAAATTTTTTTTTTTTTTTTTGGAAAAATCGCAGCTTTTTCTTTAAGGATTAAATTTTTTATTTATTTTTTTTTTAATTTTTTTTTTTTGGGATTTATATACATGTTTAAAATTGAAAAAATATGTGTTATAAATCCTAAACCTTATACCATAAACACTAAAGTTAAACCTTAATGTTAAACCCTAAACCCTAATTCTAAACCCTAATGCTAAACCCTAATGCTAAACCCTAAAGCTAAACCCTAATTCTAAACCATAAAGCTAAACCCTAATGCTAAACCCTAAAGCTAAAACTAAACCCTAAAGTTAAACCCTTAATGCTAAACCCTAATGCAAACCCTAAAGATAAAGCTAAACCCAAAAGTTAAAGCTAAACCCTAATGCTAAACCCTAATGCTAAACCCTAAAGCTAAACCCTAAACCATAAAGCTAAACCCTAAATACTAATGCTAAACCCTAAATAACACTTATTTTTCAATTTTAAACATGTATATACATATATGTATAATTGACAATATACATATATGTATAGTTAGAAGATTAACAATATGCACATGTGTATAATTCCCAAAAAAAAAAAAAATTTAAAAATAAACAATTAAATCCTTAAAGAAAAAGCTGTGATTTTTTCAAAAAAAAATTGCATTTTTTTACATTTTTTTGCTTAGGGAAAATGTGTGGTCCAGAATGCTTCTCAAGTTTCTCAAATAGCCTACTACTTCTCACATGATCCTTATCATATATATATATATATATATATTTAAAATCTTTGTGATTAAAAGGTCTCATGTTTGAGTCTAACGGGCCCATTTTATATATATATATATATATATTTTTTGTGTGAAATCTACAAATTACATAGGAGGCAAGATGGGTCACCCACAAGGTTACCCACAAGGTCACCGAGACCTGGATCAACGCTCTTCTGCTTGTCGGCCCCGTTGTCGGCGTTCATACGTAACTCTCTCTTCTATTTTTGTTGTATCTGGCTGGTGGTGTCAAGTAGACTAAATGTTGTTCACTGGACCCATGACTACACTTGTGATAGGTCTAATCTTGTGTTTTATTCGGTTTGTTGGTGACTAGGGGTGCAAACGAGCCAAGCCCGAGCTCGAGCTGGTCGTCGCAAGGTAGGTTATGGAAATTGTTATACATATATGCCATCATAAATCAAATCTTTAAACGTTTAAATGTTGTCGTATTCTTATTACATTGTTGCAGAGAGGATGTTATTTATAATTCCAAATCGATCTTTTATCTTTGTGGTTTCTTTATATCTGCTGATAATATGATAATTATAGAAATTTTAGGATATGTTTATGTCTAGAAATTGCCTCAAAGGGTGAGGAAGCAATCCCATATTGCCAAAAGGCTATTTCAGTTTCCAAGGCTCGTTTGCAATGGCTCAAAAATGAAACTCAAAGATCATCTGGTTCAGTGTTACCTGGCAATGTTGAGTCAGCAGTTCATAACCCATAATCATTCACTGCTTCATAAAAAGCCCATTCTGAATATATGCATGTAGGGTTTTCTCAAATATTGAACAATGATCCCATATCTCGCATTGACTTGTTTTGTATATATGTGTATGTTTGTAGGTGCATCATGGAAAAGATGCAATGTTCTATTAACGATACTTCTTTTAAAATGGTATCTTCTCTTAACTTCAGTGATCGTTGAGCATGGTTTTGTATTGCAATATGCTAAATTTATTTTTTTCATCATCTAATAATGTTTTTCAGTAATATTATTGTCTTTACTTAGTTGTTCATTTGTTGTAGTCTTTGTTATTTCTACTTGCAAAAAAAAAGCATTTATTGCCGCATAGAGAGATCTTTTATTGCTGCATAGAGAGAATGGCATAGTGGATTAGTGTCGGTGTGTATTTAGGGCTGTTAACGAGCCGAGCCGGGCCTAGCTCGAGTTCGGCTGAGGTTTAGGGCTCAAGCTCGACTCGAATATAAATTCAAGCCAACTCGGCTCAACTCGATTTAGCTCGATCTAATCAAGAACAGTTAAGTTGACAAGTATATAAGCACTCATATATGATTTGATTGCAGCGTAATTAAGCCAAATACTTATATATGTAACTTTCTTTGGTCAAAGAATAAAATATGTAAGTATAGCTTATTTTTCTTTTGTTGGTTTCACCTTGGTTTTTATAGGGGAGGTGTTCCTTCAGTGTTTGTGTTCTCTGCGATGTGGGACAAAAGTGATTGTAAGATAATCAAAGTTTCACCTTGGTTTTAAAAGGTGATTGCTCTCACTTAGTTTATACTAATATGGTGTGTTCTATGATATTCTAGGTTATGGGTGTATTTAGGTGAACTGAATAAAGATCATAGATGGTATGTGTGTACATGGAGAGACAGACCCCAAATTCATTTGTAAGCTCACTACTTTTTTGATTTCATACAACTGTAATAGTTAATGGAAAGGTATAGTGAAATTAACTATAACTGTGTCGAATAGACAAGTATATGCTGAGTAACGACTTGGAAGTGGGTTCAGTTGAAAGACATGAAAACAGTGACAATAATATGGCTATCGAGGTCCAAAATGGGTCGTTTAGCTGGCACGACGACCTGTCAGAAGGTGAAACGGTCAAGAATTTAAACTTTGAATTAAAAAAAGGCGAACTCGAGGCCATTGTGTAACACCCCGAAAATATAAAACTTTATATTTGAATTATAAAGTATAAACAAACGAGGATTTACTAATTAGGAATTATAACCTAGTTAGTTAATAGTCTAGAAATAACTTAAAGTAGGGTTAAAAGTAACTAAATGGAATATTGATCAAAATGGAGGGGCTTAAGTTGTAAAAATTGAAACTTAATTTTTATTAAACAAATAAAACAAACCAAAAACCCCCAAAAGGAGGTGTCTGGTCGATCAAGTGAAGCAGGGGGCGATCCCCACTCTTTCAAAACCCTAAAACTTCATTAATCCTGCAAATAGAAGGATTAATCCAAGTCAAAATCGAAAATTGAGCTTAAAATCATGATCCTCATCACAAGAGGATTGTAAGGTATGTAAAATCTGATGAAATCTCTCAACTTGAATTTCTCATGATTTTGGAAAATCTGAAATTAGATGTTGCATGTGTGTTATGTGGTTAAATTAGAGTTGATATGGTGTCTAGAAGTGAAACCTAGCCAACTACATATGAAATCATGACCTAATTTCAGGAAATTCCATGAACACCTTGAAGATGGGTTGTGGGTTTTACATGATGATGATGAACACTAGGGTTTGGAATGATTATTGTAGTGTAATTCGATCTTAGAAAGTGATTTCAGAAAAGTATGATGTTTAAATGCTATATGAAGGCTTTATTGAAGTTAAGATAACTAATTAGCAAGCTATAAACATGAATATGAAAGATGTAAGAATTCTGCCCTTATAGTGTTTGTTGAAATGCCTCAAAGAAGGCTTGATACTGAATTGTTAAGTTAAAAACGCATAATTATGAAGTATGACGAAAAGTGCGTTATGTATGTAAAACATAGAGTTCTAAACATAATGTGATTGAACTCTATAGGAAAGGAAGCCGGGGCATCTAGCGGGCAAACCGGTGTGGACGCACGTTTGAAGGGCTTGCTTTAAAGGTATGTAACTTGACCGTTACGCTAAGTGAATGTTGATGGTTATAATATGCGTAGTTGAATTTTAGAACAAGAGTTGTTTTGAATTAAAGCGGTAATGTCGCTATATTTAATGATTGATCAAAATTGGTTGGAACTCGTTGGTAGTCGTCATATGGGAGGATCCCTTAGACGAGCCAAACGGGTCGAATAATCAAATAAAGCATGGTTAATGCTCCGGAATATGATTGATTGATCTTTGATATTGGTTTATATGTAACTTATTAGAAATACGAGAATTTAATGTAATGGTATGTTAGAAAAGTGAAATCCGAGACTCGGATTTGAGTGAAATAAATAAAACAAACAAAAGATGGATTTCCAGGGACTACCGTAAGTTACGGTAGTACCGTAACTTACGGTAGAGGTCAGGGACTTACGATGGATCTCCCCTGATTTACGGTAGACAGAAACTTTCAGGACCTATCGTAACTTACGGTTACACCGTAAGTTACGGTGGAACCAGAAAAGTTAGTATTTTATTTTTTTTACAAATTGGTGTTAGATCTTGGGTTTATGTACTATATAAACAATGTCGAAACTAATGTTTTAATGGTTTTGACCCTAGGTGTCAAGAAGGATCTTACGGATGACGGTCAAGCAATGTCAAAGAATCGAACACGAATTTTGAAGCTTCCGCAATGTTTTTAAATCTTTACTAGACTTGGTTTATGGGTTGTAAAAACTTGTTAAATAATTTTTGAAATGTTTTAACTTAGTTACTAGTTGACTAAGGTTGATGTCACGTATGAATTTTAACTTATGAATGTAGTGTTAAATTGGTATTTTGTTATAAAACGCTATGATTTATTATTAAATTCAAGTTTAATTAGATGGGTGTTACAAGTTGGTAATGAGAGCCTAAGGTTGTTAACAAAGTGTTTGGTTCAAGCTTGATCGATCTTCCGGTAAGAATTAACTTATTTTGTTAATAAATTATGTATTACGTAAAGAATGAGAAATGAACAAATATGCATGAAAAGAGTGTGTAAGCTCACTCAAAACCAAGAAATGCATGAAACAAGAATGATTAAATCAAGTTATGAACTTAATTGAATTGAAACAAGAATGATTAAATCAAGTTATGAACTTGATTGAATTGAAACAAGAATGATTAAATCAAGTTATGAACTTGATTGAATCAAAACAAGAATGATTAAATCAAGTTATGAACTTGATTGAATCAAAACAAGTAAAGCATGTGTTATAAATGGAATGTTTAACAACCTATGTAAACATTTCAGAAATAGAGATGGCTGATGGAGGTAATGATAATGCGGTGCCAAGAGTCACCAAACAAATGAGAGAAGTGATTGCCGAAGAGGTTGGAAAGGCGATCGAAAACAGTTTGTCGGGCTTTATTGATAAAATTCAAAACACAGTTTTATCAATAGTAGAAGAGAGAATCAAGAAATTGGAAGATGATTCAAATTCAGCAAAGGAAAAGCATGGAGGACGAAAGCCTTGTTCATACAAGGAATTCATGGCCTGTAAACCACCAATATATAATGGGGAGGTTGACCCAATAGTGTGTCAACGATGGCTAAGTGATATCGAAGGGGTATTCGAGAGAACCCATTGTGACGAAGATGACTACGTAGCCTATGGTACGGGTCAACTAAGGAGTCAAGCGAAAGATTGGTGGGATAACAAAAAGAGAGAGATCGGTATTGAAGCTGCTAAGGTCATGACTTGGGAAGAATTCAAGACGCCATTTCTTAAGCATCATAGCCCCAAGGCGGTTATGAATAAAATCAAGGAGGAGTTCATGCAACTTAGGCACAAAAATGAGACCATAGACAAGATTACGGCAACGTTTATGGATAAGATGAAATTTTGTGATGATCTAGTGACAAATGAAGAACAAAAGATATACTACTACCATAACATGTTGAGTGCTGAGTATAGGGAATTTATCACCCCTTCAAAATACGAGACCCTTACCGAGATCATAAATGCTGCTCGGGAAAGGGAGATCGAACTGAAAAAGAGCATTGAACGGGGTGAACGGAAAGCACAAGATGTAAACCCAAGCCCTACTAAGAAGGCACGAACAAACGAAACCGCAAAGAAATCTGATACGAAAGGTGGGTCGCCAAGTTGCAGAATCTGCGGAAAGGGTCATAAAGGCGATTGCCGTTACAAGGATAAGCCTTGTCCCATATGCAAGAAAACGGGACATATGGCTATATCGTGCCCGGAGAAAGTGACGGTTTGTTACAATTGTTATCGAACGGGTCACAAAAAGTCGGAATGCCCGAAACTGGTTGGAAAGAAGGATGAGCAGAACCCGAAAGGTGAAGCCCCTAAAGCAAAGGCAAGATCTTTTCAATTGACCGCCGCAGAAGCAAAGGTTGAACCTGACGTGGTCTCAGGTATATTTGCTGTAAATTCGATTCCTGCACGCGTGTTATTTGATACGGGTGCGAATAAATCCTTTGTTTCATATGGATTTATTCGACATCCTTTATTTGTTCTAACAAAATTACCTGTGCCCTTAGAAGTAGAGATAGGTAATAACAAGAGCTTCATTGTTTGTGATGTATGTAAAAACTGTAAACTGAGCATTGATGACGAAGAATATTTGATAAATCTAATCCCGATGTCAATGGGAGAATTTCAAGTAGTCGTTGGGATGGATTGGCTATCTCAACACCATGCAAAGGTCGTGTGTTTTCGTAAAGAGATAAAACTAACGTCTCCGAGCGGGAAACACGTCACCATTTATGGCGAAAAAGGAGGCAACCCTATAGTATGCTCAATGTTGAAAGCTCACAAGCTTATGAAGCGAGGATGCAAGGCATTCATGATATACGCTAATGAGCCCGAAAAAGAATCACGAAAGATTGGAGAGGTACCGGTAGTACGAGATTATGAAGATGTGTTTCCGGAGGATTTACCGGGGATATCGCCTGAACGGGAAGTAGAGTTCGGGATCGAATTGATTCCGGGCGCGAAACCCGTAGCAAAAGCCCCGTACCGACTCGCACCGTCGGAATTACAAGAGCTGATGTCCCAAATTCAAGACCTGCTTGACAAGGGATTCATAAGGCCGAGTGTGTCTCCTTGGGGCGCACCGGTATTGTTCGTGAGAAAGAAAGACGGGAGCATGCGCATGTGTATCGATTACCGGGAGTTAAACAAACTCACGGTAAAGAATCGATACCCGCTCCCGAGGATAGATGATTTATTCGACCAACTTCAAGGTGCGAACTGGTTTTCAAAAATTGACCTTAGATCGGGGTATCACCAACTAAAGGTCAAAGAAGAAGATGTGCCGAAGACGGCTTTCCGCACGAGATACGGACATTACGAATTCCTCGTGATGTCATTTGGACTAACAAACGCACCCGCGGCTTTCATGGACCTCATGAACCGGGTTTGCAAGCCAATGTTGGATAAGTCGGTCATCGTGTTTATCTATGATATCTTGGTGTATTCGAAAAGTGAAGCTGAACACGCACACCACTTACAAGAAGTGTTAGAGACACTTAGACGAGAGAAGTTGTATGCAAAATTCTCTAAATGTGCCTTTTGGTTACGAGAGGTACAATTTCTTGGCCATGTCATAAGTGCCGACGGAGTTTTGGTGGATCCGTCAAAGATAGAGGCTGTGTCAAAATGGAATTCCCCAAAGAACCCTTCAGAAATTAGAAGCTTTTTGGGGTTTGCGGGATACTATAGGAGATTCATTCAAGATTTCTCCAAGATTGTGTTACCGCTAACAAAGCTAACCCAAAAGAAAGGGGTGTCGATCAAGAAAAAGCGTTTCAAACGCTAAAAGAAAAGTTAACTCAAGCTCCGGTATTGACATTGCCGGACGGAGTCGAAGACATGGTTGTTTACTCGGATGCTTCACTATCGGGGCTCGGATGTGTTTTGATGCAACGGGGCAAGGTTATAGCTTATGCCTCGAGGCAATTGAAGATCCACGAGAAGAAATACCCCACGCACGATCTCGAGTTGGCTGCGGTGGTATTTGCGTTAAAAATATGGAGGCATTACTTATATGGGGTAAAGTGCACCATATTCACCGACCACAAGAGCTTGAAATACTTCTTCGATCAGAAGGAGTTAAATATGCGACAAAGGCGATGGCTAGAAACGGTGAAAGATTTTGACTGTGAAATACATTACCACCCCGGAAAGGCAAATGTGGTAGCGGATGCTCTGAGCAGAAAAGCGGACTATGTCCCAATACGAGTAAGGTCGATGCAACTCGTGGTGACCTCGGGTATACTCGAACGTATTCGGGAGGCGTAGTTAGAAGCAGTAAAAGAAGAGAATTGGAAGAAAGAAAGAATAATCGGTCAATTGAAAGAATTGTCTGATGGGAATCACGGGTTGAAGACTCGATCCGGAAGAATATGGGTCCCACATACTTGTGGAGTGAAGGCGCTTTTACTTGATGAAGCTCATAAATCCCGTTATTCAATTCATCCGGGTGCGACTAAGATGTACAATGATTTGAAACAAAATTATTGGTGGCCCGGAATGAAGAGGGATGTGGCGAAGTATGTGGAAAAATGCTTGACATGTTTACAAGTCAAGGCGGAGCACCAGAAACCATACGGCAAACTCCAACCGTTAGAAATTCCGGTTTGGAAATGGGAACATATTGTCACACCCCGAAATTATCATAGCATTGGCGTGACTGGACTGGTATCTTTATTGCACAGCGGAAGCAAAATAAGCTAAGACTCCTAGAAATTGAACGCCCGCTAAGTACTCGACTCTCCAATGGTTCTCCTATTCCAACCGTGCCTTGTCTTAAAATGCAACCTGAGAAAGAAACATGCGAAAAATCAACATAAAGTTGAGCGAGTTCATAGTTTGTTTGTAAAAGATTTGAGATAAATCTTTTGAGTTGTGAAAGGTTTGAAATAAATCTTTGGTATTGTGAAAGATTTGAAATAAATCTTTGGAATAACCGGTTTTTGAAATAGTATTGAGAAAATGAATTTAAAAATCATTTTCTTGCCAAGTTATATGGAAAACGTTGTGTTTGTAACACGTTATGTTCATAAAACCATGTATTTGTAAAGCCTTGTATTTGTAATGTTCGCATAACCGTCAATGCCCACCCTGACTTTGACTCCGTACCCGCATAATGCTTTGAATTTGAATAAAACATGGTAGTTAATTTGTATGAACAAGAAGTTTCCGTAAGTATAAAATCCCTGGTATGTAGCAGATAAGGAAAAAGAGATCACCAATGGTTTGCAAGGCCATTGATATGTGTGAAGTGCAAGTAGGAAGACTCAAACCTAGCAGATTTTGCGTTGGGTACAAAGTCACCCCGAGGTCCGTACTGTTGGACCTGGAGTTGAGCTCGCTACACCCAGATAGATCTACCGCTTATGTCCCTCGGTCCTACAATGAGGAATAATGGCCTCCAGTTCCCGCCTACCCACTCACATGATCTAAGTAGTAACCCTCCTTACGCTAACCATACCATGTATAAAATAAATCCCTGGTCACCCTGACCGAATCCCTGGTCACCCTGACCAAATCCCTGGTTACCCTAACTAAATATCCCTGGTTACCCTAACCAAATTCCTGGTCACCCTGGCCGAATATCATTCACATTTCGAAAATAAGCATTTGTTTTTGTAAAAACCGGTATGTTTAGTATAAACCTTTCGTAATTCATTTGTGTTCCCCGAAATCCCTTCGTAATATGATTTAGAAATACGAGTTTTGCGTTAGTTCAAAACTTTGTATGTTTTTGCAAAACGTGCATGTCTTTCCACCCCGAAAACATTTATAAAAATGTAAAATAGTAAAAAGTGGGGGTTATGAACTCACCTGAATTTTCCTGTGCAAAGCTAGCTAATTACGACTTTGTGACGTCGTCTCCAAGACTTGACTCGCTAGCGTGCATTCTACAATATTCCTAACACGGAATATCTAATAAGTTTCTAAATAACGCAGTAACTAACTACGTGTCATCGAGCTTTACCGAATCGCTAGTTGAAAGATTTGACGGTAAATTGTCAACTTAAAAGAAGCGAAGAAGTTATACTTGTTAGCTCGTTTTAAGAAGTCGTATGTTGATATAAAGGAATATTCGTATGAAAGTATTATATAATAAACTTGTATTATATATACATTGCGTCTTGTATATTTTTGCCAAAATATATGTATACGCCGTTTCGGCGTTCGTAATAAATATAAAATATTATATTTATTTTATAAGAACTTCATCGAGTCATTCGATGTTGAAATAAATATATAACTATATTTATTTTATACAACAAAGTCGTGTTGTTTGATATTCGAAATAAGTATACAAGCTATATTTATTTTGTAAAAGGGTACGAGTTAACGACGTTCGAAATAAATATAACATTATATTTATTTGTAAAAGCGTTTGGAAATATCAAGGTTTAAAATATTATAAACTCGAATTCCATTAAGTGTCGTTTTTGAAACTATAATACGTGTCGTGTTTACGGATTTTTCTCGAAAAACGGGCAGAGTTTCCTCTGTTTTTGGTCACCTCGACAACACAAGTTGTTGTCATTTTTCAAAATTCAAACAAGATTCACTCAATATATGTATGATTTTGTCAAATATATCAAACGTAACTATAATCAATCGGTTCAAGCTCGTTATCACGAAAGTAAATAGATTTATAAAAATAACGTAATGATTCGCGCCGTTAAAACTTTACCGCTCTTCGCGTCGAACCGTTGACTGAGTTGACCGGGTCAACCGGGTTGACCGAGCCGACTCGCTGAGTTGACTGAGTTGACTCGGTTTGACCGAGTCAAACTGAGTTGAGCCAACATTAGCCCGAACACCGAACCCGAGCCGCACCGAACCACCCTCTAGAATCTGACCGGGACCTGTGCTGACCGAGTTGACTCGGTTTGACCGAGTCAACCAAACCGAAACGTCTGACTGAACCGCAAGACTTGACCCGCGAGACCCATACGCGCATCTGAACCGAAATCCGAACCCGAATCATAATCTGATCACGTTTATCCGAGCCGAAACCCAAAATATCCAAGTTGACCTGATCGTTGACTGGACCAAACTGTTGACCCGGACCCGAGCTTTGACCCTGTTTGACCCGAACCCGTAGCCTCGAACCTGAACCGGTATCCGAATCCCGCTCCAATATGAACCATGTGAGCCGAAAATCAACAAGACAAGACCCGAACAGAAACTAGATGCACCGAGAACCACCATCGGCGCCGCCGGTGTGGCTCCGTCTGTCGGTCGGCTTCCGTCATCATCTTCAAGATCATCATCGTCCGAAGTTTTGTCGGATAATGGCAAGGACCGCCGGGTAAACGGACCGACCGCCGGTCTGAGTTTCCGATTGTCAGTTCTCTCTCTCTCTGATTCTCAGTCTCTCTCTATCTCTCTCAGTCTCTCTCTCTCTTTCTTCTCTACAGGTCGCCACCACACCACCACCGATTCGTGGTGGTGGTGGTCCGTCTCTGAGTCGAATGGGGGGGTACTGCTAGTGTGAGTGAAGAGGGAGGTGAGTGAGGGTGTCGGAGCACCCGACCGGAAAACTCGCCGGAGCGCCGGGAATCCGGCCGGTCAAGAGTGAACGAGGGAGAGAGAGATTTAGGGGGGGTTTGTTTGTTTGAGAGGTTATTGTTGTTGTTTGTCTGCAGATCAAAAGGTAAGGGTTGTGTGGGTTTTATAATAATTCAAGTGGGTAAAGACTAAAGTTACTTCCTTATGTCTTGTGTGCATACATCTTGTATGGGTTTTGTGTCTCAAATCTTTGAGGAAAATATCTCATATAGAGATTTCCTAGATTTTGATGAGATTTCCTTAGATCTTGCTAAGATTTTTGGCAGATTTAGTAAATCTAGTATAGATTTTAATATATTATGTGCAGGTTTAGACTTGTGGGTTTTGGCTTGGGCCCAGGGCGCCCACAAGCCCTTCTCATGTGTAAGTGGCCCGTAGTTCCTACGAGACCTGATATTGCGACCCAAGCTCCATAAACATAAAAATATTCATGTAACATCCATATTTGTCGGTGTCGTCAGTATTTTGCACGGTATCAGTCCGTTGTCGCGTAATATTCAGCAGCCTTTCCGTAAATCACCACACGCGCACTGTATAGCTGAACAAACGTTCCTGGGCACTCCAAGGGCCTGGTTAAGTTAATTTGCGTCTCAAACACTATTAATTAATGCGTTAATCACCTGTTAACCACGTAATTAAGAACCGTAAATCACGGGTTGTCACACATATTACAATGGACCTACTAACCAAGTTGCCCAAGACGAATCATGGTTTCGATGCCATATGGGTAGTGGTGGATAGATTGACGAAAAGTGCTCACTTTATTCCGATCCGTGAGACTTATACGTCAGAAAAGATGTCAGAAGTTTACACTAATGAAATAATAGCACGTCATGGGGTGCCGGTATCCATCGTGTCTGATAGGGATACCCGGTTTACTTCAAATTTCTGGCGAGATTTCCAAGAGCAAATGGGAACCAAATTGTTCATTAGCACTGCGTACCATCCTCAAACAGATGGACAGAGTGAAAGAACGATATAAACATTGGGGGATATGCTACGGGCATGTATAATCGACTTTGGAGGAAGTTGGGATGTTCACCTACCATTAGTTGAGTTTTCGTATAATTCACCTACCTAGTATTAAGATGGCACCGTACGAAATGCTTTATGGTAGGAAGTGTCGAACACCGGTATGTTGGGGTGAAGAAGGTCCACGTGAACTCGCCCACCAAGATATAGTACGAGCCACGAATGAAAAGATCGATATAGTTCGGGCACACTTGAAAGCGGCTCAAGACAGGCAAAAGGCGTATGCTGATAAAAGGAATAGGCCAATCAAATTCCAGGTTGGCGACATGGTCATGCTAAAAGTTTCCCCATGGAAGGGCGTCATTAGATTCAGAAAAAGGGGGAAGCTAAGCCCGAGGTTTATTGGGCCATTTAAAATCGTTGAAAAGGTCGGCAAGGTAGCTTATCGCCTTGAGCTACCGGAGGAACTAAGTGGAATTCATAGCACGTTCCACGTGTCACAATTACGAAAGTGCCTAGCGGACGAAACAACCTATATCCATTACGATGATATCGAAGTGGATAACAGTCTGAATTATGCTGTGAGACCGGTGAAGATTTTAGATCGAAAAGTCAAACATTTACGAAATAGACAAATCGACCAAGTCAAAATCAAATGGGAGCATAGGAAAGGATCGGACACTACGTGGGAGACCGAAGAGGAGATGCGACGTCTTCACCCTACGTTATTTGGTACGTACTTCGGTTCCGGGGACGAAACCCTTTTTAAGGGGGGTGGACTTGTAACACCCCGAAAATATAAAACTTTATATTTAAATTATAAAGTATAAACAAACAAGGATTTACTAATTAGGAATTATAACCTAGTTAGTTAATAGTCTAGAAATAACTTAAAGTAGGGTTAAAAGTAACTAAATGGAATATTGATCAAAATGGAGGGGCTTAAGTTGTAAAAATTGAAACTTAATTTTTATTAAACAATTAAAACAAACCAAACACCCCCAAAAGGAGGTGTCTGGTCGATCAAGTGAAGCAGGGGGCGATCCCCACTCTTTCAAAACCCTAAAACTTCATTAATCCTGCAAATAGAAGGATTAATCCAAGTCAAAATCGAAAATTGAGCTTAGAATCATGATCCTCATCACAAGAGGATTGTAAGGTATGTAAAATCTGATGAAATCTCTCAACTTGAATTTCTCATGATTTTGGAAAATCTGAAATTAGATGTTGCATGTGTGTTATGTGGTTAAATTAGAGTTGATATGGTGTCTAGAAGTGAAACCTAGCCAACTACATATGAAATCATGACCCAATTTCAGGAAATTCCATGAACACCTTGAAGATGGGTTGTGGGTTTTACATGATGATGATGAACACTAGGGTTTGGAATGATTATTGTAGTGTAATTCGATCTTAGAAAGTGATTTCAGAAAAGTATGATGTTTAAATGCTATATGAAGGCTTTATTGAAGTTAAGTTAACTAATTAGCAAGCTATAAACATGAATATGAAAGATGTAAGAATTCTGCCCTTATAGTGTTTGTTGAAATGCCTCAAAGAAGGCTTGATACTGAATTGTTAAGTTAAAAACGCATAATTATGAAGTATGACGAAAAGTGCGTTATGTATGTAAAACATAGAGTTCTAAACATAATGTGATTGAACTCTATAGGAAAGGAAGCCGGGGCATCTAGCGGGCAAACCGGTGTGGACGCACGTTTGAAGGGCTTGCTTTAAAGGTATGTAACTTGACCGTTACGCTAAGTGAATGTTGATGGTTATAATATGCGTAGTTGAATTTTAGAACAAGAGTTGTTTTGAATTAAAGCGGTAATGTCGCTATATTTAATGATTGATCAAAATTGGTTGGAACTCGTTGGTAGTCGTCATATGGGAGGATCCCTTAGACGAGCCAAACGGGTCGAATAATCAAATAAAGCATGGTTAATGCTCCGGAATATGATTGATTGATCTTTGATATTGGTTCATATGTAACTTATTAGAAATACGAGAATTTAATGTAATGGTATGTTAGAAAAGTGAAATCCGAGACTCGGATTTGAGTGAAATAAATAAAACAAACAAAAGATGGATTTCCAGGGACTACCGTAAGTTACGGTAGTACCGTAACTTACGGTAGAGGTCAGGGACTTACGGTGGATCTCCCCTGATTTACGGTAGACAGAAACTTCCAGGACCTACCGTAACTTACGGTTACACCGTAAGTTACAGTGGAACCAGAAAAGTTAGTATTTTATTTTTTTTACAAATTGGTGTTAGATCTTGGGTTTATGTACTATATAAACAATGTCGAAACTAATGTTTTAATGGTTTTGACCCTAGGTGTCAAGAAGGATCTTACGGATGACGGTCAAGCAATGTCAAAGAATCGAACACGACTTTTGAAGCTTCCTCAATGTTTTTAAATCTTTACTAGACTTGGTTTATGGGTTGTAAAAACTTGTTAAATAATTTTTGAAATGTTTTAACTTAGTTACTAGTTGACTAAGGTTGATGTCACGTATGAATTTTGACTTATGAATGTAGTGTTAAATTGGTATTTTGTTATAAAACGCTATGATTTATTATTAAATTCAAGTATAATTAGATGGGTGTTACACATTGGGGGGACTGTTGGTTCAGGGAAATCATCTCTGCTTGCATCAGTTATTGGTGAGATGCACAAAACATCCAGCAAGGTAAAAAGTTTTTAGGAGCACTGTGTATGTTGCGCAAACCGCATGGATTCAAAACAAGACAATTCAAGAAAACATATTGTTTAGTTCGCCCATGGATTGACACAAGTACAAGAATGTCATAAGAACTTGTTGTTTGGAGAAGGATCTAGGAATGGTGGAATTCGGAGACCAAACTGAAATCGGGGAGCGTGGGATCAATCTTAGCGGCGGCCAAAAGCAGCGCATTTAGCTCGCACGATTAGTTTATCAAGATTCGGACATCTATCTTCTTGATGATGTGTTTAGTGCTGTTGATGCTCATACCGGTTCAAAAATATTCAAGGTAATCAATCAGAAACATATGAAATATTGGTGAAAAATATTTTCTATGTACTGAATATGTGAAATCAGATGTCTAAATAGCTATGAAATTAACCCACTGATGATAATAAACCATCTAAGTAACTTAATTATTATGATAAAATGTCGATAACTATTTTACTATTCAAACAATAGATATTAGATAGAATAATAATAATAATAATAATAATAATAATAATAATAATAATAATAATAATAATAATAAGAGTTAATTGCACGGATAGTCCCTGTGGTTTTAAGTTTTTTCATGTTTAGTCCCCAACTTTTCTAAATAGCAG
The DNA here is from genome assembly GCA_030545235.1 of Helianthus tuberosus. Taxonomy (NCBI): domain Eukaryota; kingdom Viridiplantae; phylum Streptophyta; class Magnoliopsida; order Asterales; family Asteraceae; genus Helianthus; species Helianthus tuberosus. Next base: position 21,330 of record JARYGA010018960.1, on the reverse strand, counting down.
CTGTGCTCCCTGTGGTTTGTTGGTTTATTACTCGGATAGTCCCTGCACCTAACTGAAGTTTGTTTTAAAGGTTAAGTCCCCTCACGTGTCCCTCACGTGAGGGTATTTTCGTCATTTCTTTTGCTCCCAAAACCCTGTTCACTCATTAAAGGCATGCAGCTCTTCATTATTGTGATGTCAGTTGTATCTTCCCTCCAAAAAAAACCCAGTTCACCTTCCCTGTAATTCTCTCTCTTCTAACCCTAAAATCGATCAAAATGGATGAAGATGACCGACCAATTCCTCGTCGGCGGCCAGGTCAGAGTTGGGAAATAAGGTACACTGAAGAAGGCAATGCCCCATTCATTCCAGAGGAAGTATATGGTAAGTTTTTAAACCCTAAATTGATGTTGTTGAAGAACAGGAAATTGTTTATAAAGATGCCTCAGTGTTGTGTGTACTGTTTTTTTTTTTTTTTGCAACAGAGGATTTTGAGAGCTGGTTCACATTGAAGATTCATCATAGTGGAACATTTAGAAACTTTCCTGGAAGGAGATACACCTATGGGAGGTATAATTTCGTTGACTTTGGTAACTTGGAAGAGTTCTCTGTTCACGAAAAGACTTAGACTTTGGGTTAGCACCTTTAGGTAATGATGCTGATGTTATACATTTGGGGAAGTATGTTGCACAAAATAAGGTAGTTAATTTGTTCATAGAACATGGTGTTACTTACCTTACAACTTACTTTACATCTCCACAAGCTTCTAAAGTTGTTATTCAGGAATTAGATGATGTAGAGAATTCTGGTAATACCCTTGCACTGGTTAAACCTAGACAGAAGATTAGGGAAAAAAATTGCTTCTGGAATGGGAAAAATCTGGTGAGGGTTCTAGTGAGGCTGTTAAGGATAGTGTGCAGGAGAAGGGGGTTGTGGAATGTGGTGAGTCTGATAAGGGGGTTGTGAAAGGTGGTGAGTCTGATAAGGGGGTTGTGAAAGGTAGTGAGGCTGATAAGGAAGGTCAAACTGATAAGGAATGTCAAACTGATAAGGAGGTTCAAACTGATAAGGAAGGTCAAACTGATAAGGAGGTTCAAACTGATAAGGAAGGTCAAATTGATAAGGAGGTTCAAACTGATAAGGAGGTTCAAACTGATAAGGAGGCTGATGGTTTTTCTTTTAACTTTGATAATGCTGAATTTTCTAAGGATAATCTAGATGTCAATGAGTCTGATGGTAATGAGGCATCAAATGAAGACAATGATGGCTCTGAAGATAGTGATTATGAGGTTGAGAAATATTATGTAGATGAGGAAGATTTTGATGTTGACAATAGGTTTTCACAAACAGATTCGGACACTTTTTATCGCACAAACTAGTTTCGGCATTAACAGCTTTGGTAAAAAAGGTTTTCGGACACTTTTTATCGCACAAACTGGTTTCGGCATAAAGAGGTTTGGTGAAAAAGGTTTCAGACACTTTTTATCGCACAAACTGGTTTCGGCATAAAGATGTCTTAAACAAACACACTTCATTGATTCATGATTTACAAAGATATTACATAAACCATCACAACCAACCAACCTACACTGATCAACTAACTTAACCCTAATTCAAATATCCAGTAACAATAAACAAACAAACCCTAAAATCATCAACAACACCAATATTATCTTGTTCTTCAATCGATTTTTTTCTTGCAGCTGAGCAACTTCAAGCTCCATCTGGTTCCTGTATCTTAGAAGACCTGGAATGATTGCAATTGCACGCGGACACATTGGGGGGTCCACCCAACCTAAGAACCTTACACATCTGGTGTTCTGTAAATTAGAACGAAGGTCAGTCTACTAATTCCCTAAATTATGAAGTGGAATAAAGGATTTAGAGAAATTACCATGTTAGGGCATGCATAGAAACGGCGTCCTGGGTTGAGATCTGTCCAAGATGTACGTATGGTTGCATCTTGACCACATGTGCAAAGCACCATTGTTGGGAGGTTGAACGATGACCAGAGGTTGAAGATGATGATCTTCTGAACTGTTGTTTGGATGAAGATGATAATTAGGTATGTATTAATAGGGCAAATAATAATAAAATATTAAATAAGCAAAAGAAATGACGAAAATACCCTCACGTGAGGGACACGTGAGGGGACTTAACCTTTAAAACAAACTTCAGTTAGGTGCAGGGACTATCCGAGTAATAAACCAACAAACCACAGGGAGCACAGCTGCTATTTAGAAAAGTTGGGGACTAAACATGAAAAAACTTGAAACCACAGGGACTATCCGGGCAATTAACTCTAATAATAATAATAACTACTATAGATAATAAACTCCACCAGCACATTTTATAACATTCATTTCTCTGTTTTCAATTGTAGGAATGTGTCAGGGGAGTCCTTAGAGACAAGACAATCTTACTTGTTACTCACCAAGTCGATTTCCTTCATGATGTCGATCTTATACTTGTAAGTAATCTCCTTCTGTTTCGGGACGAACATTCAATCTAGCTGACAACAAAGCGGAAGCAAGAAAATAAACGACAAAATTAATATAAAACTTAATAGTCAAAATATCAAATTTTACATAAGGTACCATTTTATAGGGATATCTAAATTTGGCAAAGTTCCAAAGCATTACAAAATTTTCAAATTAATAAAGCGTAACAAAAATGGTGAAGACAATTAGTGAGTTAGACACTTTACACTAAAACGAAAAAATAAATACGAAAATGCTAAAATGGGGAAAATCTTAGGTAAGGAGTCCTAACTAATGATATTCGGGTCGACTGTTGTCACTGAATTAACTTAAATTTACATAGGTAATGCGCGATGGTATGGTCGTTCAACCCGGAAAATATGACGAGCTAATTCAATCAAGGCTAGATTTCAAAGACTTAGTATCTGCACACGAGAGCTCAATGCAGTTAGTACAAACAGAATCAACCGAACCAAAAACCGTCACAAAATCTCACACTAGTAACTCCAACGAACACACCAACGAGAACCAAAAATCTCAAGAACAATCTCAAAACTGATCGAAGATGAAGAACGAGAAACAGGAAGAGTGAGTCGGTTCTTGCGTTGGAAGTAATAAACGTAAACATTAACATTTTTGTTTTAGTTGTTCATATGTTGTTTTAGTTGTTCATATGTATATGTTGTTAGAGTTTGAAGATTCACATATCCGGGATCGCTAATGCTTGACACGGGGCATCAGATAGATGCATTTCAAGTAACACAAGCTTAACTCTAATAATGTGTCCATACTACTATTTTACACTAAAACATCATGTAACATCCCACTACTAATATGGTTTGCTACCTCTTTAACTTGAATGAAGTTATCATACGGTCGTTGAATTTTCGTTGTCGCCACATGTTTTTCACATGTTGGATCCCCGTCACAACGCGCGGGCTCCCCACTAGTTTATATAATTAGCTTAGTTCTCACTTTTAGATACACTAACAACTGATTTTATGTAATTTATGTTCTAACGTAACTGACATTATGCTAGAAGCTAAGATTAATGCCGCTATTTTTTTTACCAGTTTCAATACTATTTTTCATATTACTAAAAGAAATTCCATCTATTTTAAGTTTATGGTTGCGGAAATTCCATCGTTTGAAAAATCCTAAACATTTATCGTCAAACACCTTATAAGACTAGATGCAAAGCACTACATCTTTTATTTCGAAAATGCAAAGTACGTACTACAACTGATAATTTACTCGAACAAAGGTTTTAATTTATAATACTATTTATTATTTTACTGTTCATTTATTTGAAAATTGGCTTAATAACATCTTAAATACCCTATAATAAGTGTAACACAAAATCCTAACCAAAATTGAAATTGGTAATTATTGGGCTGGTATGGCGCCACCTGCCACTTCAGCATCGATAGCACCCCCGGGGCGCCACCAGCCACACCGCACAAATTAAAAGGGGGCGCTATGAAGGTCTTGCCAGCACGTTAACGATGCTTTGTTGATTTGATCGAGGGTAGTTGGATAAAATTGACCGTTGGCCAACGTTCGGATTTAAAAAAAAAGTTTTTTTTTTAATTCAAATATATATATAAACATATCCCAAAGTAAAACATACACCAATCACAAACTAAAACACACACCAATAAAAAATAAAAAAAAACACAAATTCTACCCGGTCATTTTTAAGAATGTCATCCGATTCGTCGAGCTCTTCATCCGATGGTGTTCTTGACGATATGATTATCGCAATTACGCATGAGACAATTAATTATTTGCGAGAAGAACCCCATCCTCTAGCATTCGAGCTGATCTAACCGAGCACCTATGGTTTTATCGTGAACAAGGAGGAGACGACGAAGACGACAAGTGACTTTGTATTTTTTTATTTTAATTATGACATTGCATTTTTTATTTAAATTATGGCATTTTATTTTTATTATTTAAATTATGAGTTATAAATTAATATATCAAAATTAAATAATGTTTAAATTTAAATATAAAAAATAATAATTAGGTAATGATGATGGAGACTTTATACCACACCCTATAAGTTAAATGAAGGGGCCTTAAAGCCCTCTGTCTAACGTGGACATGACGTGACGCTGAGGTAGCGTGATAAAGCCCCTAGAAACTTTATACCACACCCTTCAGCCTTAAAAAAATTAAAATAAATAGACCTAGTGTATGACTGTATATCATAAAAAATGAAAGAAAGCACTAGGGGTGTTCAAGATCGGATAATCCGGTTTTCGGATATCCGAAAATCGGATATCTGAAATTTCGGATAGTGAAATATTGACATCCGAAACCGAATCCGAAATTTCGGATATCCGATTTTCGGATATCCGAAATTCCGGATTCGGGTTCGGATATCTAATCGGATATCCGAATATCCAAATTTTTATTTAATTTTTAATTTTTTTATTATTTTTTAATATTTGGAACCAGATTTTTCGGATAGTTTCGGATATCCGAATATAAATTTCGGATATTTTTCGGATACTTCGGATATTTTTCGGATACTTCGGATATTCGGATATCCGAAAAAAAAATTATATTTTCGGATATTTTCGGATAATCCGATTATCCGAAAATTCTCAAAATCACTATCCGAATCCGATTTTTCGGATTATCCGATTTTCGGATATCCGAAAATTCGGATATCCGAAAATTCGGATATCCGAAAATTCGGATATTTCGGGTACGGGTTTTCGGATATTTCGGATTCGGTTTCGGATTCGGCTTTTTTTTAACACCCCTAGAAAGCACGGTAATAACCAACTTTTGTGTCATATTTAAAACAGCAGGTAAACATGATTTTATAAACTTACAATTAGTATATGTATTCCCAATATCGTATAGATAATTCATTTTGACGTTATTTTTAATCTTAGTCCTCACATATGGGGCAGCATAACAATGATGCAAAATGTGATTAAAATTGTATATTGTGATAATCATTATCAAATACCAGTTAAATCGATTTTAAATAGAACTAACATCCCCCGTCGCCCTCTACTCCTGTACCGTCACAAACGCTGGTCGATCTCTCTCTCTGGCCCCGCGATCTCTATCTCCGATGCGGCACTCCCTCTCTCTCTTTGTAATTGTTCTCTTGTTCTGCCGTATTCTCAATGTTCTCTTCTTAAGTTGATCAGGCATTGAAAATTACCAACATGCCCTCCTTAACTGTTCATTAGCTTTCTCTATTAATATACAGTAATATATAGTAATAATAATAGTAATAATAATTTAAAAAATATAATATTAGTCTCGTATAAAATCATTACCCTCCTATGAAGTATATATTTTAAAATTGCGAGTGATAAGAACCATTAACTAGATATTTTGATACGTACAAAGAATTTACAGGGAGGCAAAAAGGAAAACATTTTTAATGAATAGTAGGTGCGCCTAACAGTCAATAATAAAACTATTATCATTAAAACAATTTTATAAATATTATTCATTATTTCATACCTACTTGGTTTAAATATAACATTTAGGGTGACACATGATCTAAAAGTTTTAATTAAACGTAGTCTGGTCAGATCTTGGCTAAAGCCGCCGTTTAGACGGTGTAACATTGAATCACTCAAAAAGAAAGTCACCGTTAAAAAAAAAAAACTAAGAATCAAAAACTTGTTTAAGAAATCTGAGGACTATAACAATTGACACCAAAATGACATGACGATTACAAAAACATTATATATGCCCAGTATACATATTTATAAATATAACTAGGTTATTCCCCTGGTAGATACCCGGGTAGGAAAATTTAAATTACAATCAAAAGATGCTTAGATCAATCGAGCTGGAAAATTTAAATTACATTAATTATAAATGTATCAATAAAGTAATGCAAATAAAATGTTATTAGGTATGAAGTTTTCTTTATAAGCCGTGTACAAAAACATCAAGAAAAAGACAAATAATTTTACATTTATAATTTACTAAAAGTAACATGAGATTAGTCCACTCTTTACTATCGATCTTCGCAATGGCCGTATTTGAAGCTGTAATAAAATTTAAAAATGACTTTAATAATATAATAATCAAATAAACAAAAATGATATTAGCAGCCAGCTTACAACCAAGAAAAACAATGAGAAATTTTGTTTTTTTAGTTTTGGTAATGATAAGCAAAAAATAAAAGTAACACAATCAGCTACCTCTAGGTGTTTTGTCCAACGTAATGACGTATGTTGCCGTATAGGCTATCACTTGGCAATTGTGGTTTTGGTCGACAAATTGTTAACTTGTTACAATTTTGGGTTTGCAACAGCCTTTTAATCAATGTATCACATATTTGAATGACCCAAATTGTACTTAGACTTTTGCAAACCCAAATTGTTAACTTGTTACAATTTTTGAATGACTGCAAGCTATACTTTGTTTGAACCATGTGTTCACATATTTGAAAGATAAAAATAAGTTATCTTATATAAAAGTGCATTCGGCAATAAAAGAGACTCTAAGTTTCAATTATATCAAATTACTTAAAATAAGACGATTTAAAAAAATTAATACATTGTTTAGTGAAAAAAATATTAAATCGCTCTAAATAATCCCATGGAGTCCAATTAACTACTGGGTCAAAGTAGTTACCAAGTTTTCATCTGGTGCATAAGGTATTGAGCCGAGCCACTTCGTCCTCACCCACATCTTCAATGCAGAAGTTTGGATTCAGCTCTAGCTCGGCACATTTGTCCCATAAAAAAGCCCATTCACCCTCAACCAATCATCTTGATCTTTAACTCCAACCGCCTTCCCATCACTACAAAGGCAGTCTATGATGCCTGTTTTGGTTCTCCGTAATCCCATAATCTTTATTCGCATACTCTGAAGCATTGAGTTTACACTACTCTGGTAATATACGACTCAGGTCAATGGTATTTTGGGAATTTGTAGTGCATGTAAAAACATCGTAATTGAAAGAGTCATGAGGATACAAATCAGATTGGGTAATAACTAAATTAGAGCATTTAACACCCGTAGGAATATCAAGAATAGAAAAACGGTTTACCATTAGTTCCACTTCCTTAGCCACTTCCCTACAAGATGGTATGAGAATGTCAAATATATACAAAAATGCCTTTCAACAAAATTTAAAATAGGAAAAAAATGTTATTATTTTAGAATCATCTCAGCCTATTATGGTGTCTTCGTTTATTTCAGTAAAAAAAAAAGGTTGTTATAAAAGTGCTAATTAAAGTTCTTTTATAAAAACAATAAAATACAATACTTTTAGTGTTTTAAAATAGTCAATATTTAATTTATAAAATTGACATTTAATTAAATTAATTTATATATTTCCAACGCACTGTAGAGTCAAGTATTTGGTCAACATTGTGTTTCTCTTTCGACTTGGCAGACACCCATTTGGCTAATTAAGATCCTTCACTAATTCCCTGTCAAGAGTTCAAGCAATATCACCCCAAAACTATACACATTTTCAACTGAAAAGTAGGGGTGCTAAACGGTTCGTGTTCACAGATTGACGGGTTTGAACCGATATAAACCAAAAGGTCGTGTCTTGACACATAAACCCAAACATGACACATATAATTAAGGGTTGACATAAACACGGCCAACCAGATTTTATCATTTTTTTTTTGTATTTAAGTACTCTAAAATTATAAATTTATAACTAAAAACATGAACGGGGTATAAAATGTTATGTTTAAGTTATGTAACTTAATCTCAGTTTCTTTTTAACTCTTTAACATTTGGCATAAGATACCTAACCAAAAACATAAAACATAAATCTAAAAATACTTTAAATTAAATGGACTAACCCGTGAACCTGCCCGGCTAAAGATGAGTTCTATCATGGAGTAGAATATGTGTTTCATCATCTGAACTCAATAGTATAAAGCACATTATATCCGTCCAAAACTGGTAAAGATGCGGTCGGAGCAATCCTGAATGATCTTGCAGAACTCATCATGGTTTTATCCTGCATTTGACCAACTTCCTCACAAACACAGTCCAATATTCCTAGAAAATCCGTTATGATCATAAACATTCTGAACGGTTGCACCCCTTCTCGTGCAGTGTCACCATGGAAATACTCTGTCATGTCTCTCACAGATGCTAACACCTTTCTTTCATCAATCTTTAATTTCACAAAATCCGGCTGTTGAAACACAAAACAAACAAAACCATTTTTAGGGTTTCGAAAATCAAAGGATGGATCTAGATAATCATGATAGATAGAAAGCTTACCAAGATCGATACCAAGATCGGCACTGCCACAAATCTCTAACACAACGCATCCATAATAAACTAATAAACAACAACATTCGATTAAAACAACACAGGAAGCACAAAAAACTTACAGTTCGTCAAAACCCTAGACAGTTGAGGATCTGAACATAGTGCCGGAACCCAACCCTAGCGATTACTTGTCTTCGGGTGATCGGAACAAAGTGACAAATCTGAACATAGTGCCAGAAACCTAGCAAAGTTGAGGAGAAAGGCCAGCGCCGTGCCTCCGACACCGCCTCACTCTCTCTCTTCTTATCAAAACCCACCGTTCGAAAAACCACAAAATTCTAAACAACTTTAAAAAAAACTTGTAGAAGTTAAGAAACATAAGAGAATAAGAAATTGGAAGCAAGAATCAATTAATAATAAGAAAAAGCAATTGTATAGGCTAGTTTAGGGGTGTGTTTGGTTTAAGGTTTGGAAGGAAATACTGAAAATAGAGCTTACGGTCATTCACATCAATAGACATGGAAATTTTGTCCAACACAGCAAGAGCATCTTCAAGAGCCTTGATGTAAGCTGCAAATGTATAATTCCTTACTTGTATCGTGTAATTTTTGCAGGGTTTAAAAAAATAATATAGCCATACAAAATAAAAGATACCTCGGCAAATAACTTTTTTTTTTTTGAAAGGCAAACTTCATTCAACACCAAAAAAAGGGAAATCTCCAAGACGGAGATCCCCTACCACAATCCAATTACATTATATCGAAATTAAAAGATTGCCAACCCTTCCAATCCACCACACTAGTTTTACACCTATTAGAATACCAAAGGTACCCCATAGCTTTGACGTCCGAGACAATCTCAACAACGTTTCTACTAGTATGACTAAAAACCTTCTCATTTCGAGCCTTCCATAGACGCCAACACGTCAACACAACAATACCATAAAAGACCTCCTTTTTACCCTTTGACCTCGGCAAATAACTGTAGGATGATATTTCTTGTCAATGAAAGCTTCTGCAACATGAAGCATCTCACCAGCTACAATTTTCCAAATTTAACAATTAGAAACATGGAGCATATAATAAATGAAATCTACATTGTTTCAAGTTTAAGAAATAAAAATAATTAATAATAATAATAATAAAACTTAGGAGGAAACGGTTACCAAGAACAATGACTGATGTAGTTCCATCACCAACTTCCTCATACTGTGTGCGGCTTAGTTCAATCATGGACTAAAATAAAAAAAAACACAATTTAGAAAACACAGTAAAACCCAAAGTGGCTAAATAAGTGAAGAACAATGATAATGATTTGAAACAGACCTTGGTGAGTGGAGAAAAGCCCTGCAGCACGTGAGGTATAGGGTTGCGGCTTTCTTCTCCTACGATTGTTGAGGCTTTCAACAATCAACCCCATGAGATTAGCCGGCTGAATGCACCACACGTAATGAGGAAAACCGTGCAGCATTTGAGGCAGTCGTAAGTTCTACAAATCAGTTTTATCCCACAATCAGATCAAATATAATGTGTAAAATTTCATATAGAATTATAGAACACATATGATCTTCATATGCAGTAGTATTTTCAGATTTCTCAAGCCGTAGATGCTGTCAATTGATAGTGATTATTAGAAGAACAAATTAGTTCACTCACTTAATAGATTTCAATTATTCATTCACTTAGGTTAAAAAAACTACACAATCACAACTGATCGTTTGTATCCGACTAACCAATTAAAGCGAGCATAGATTACAATCATAACTTCCAAAAGCTTGTTACAAAGTAGAAACTTACGATGCATACATCCATACATACGTATCTACTAACGCATCAAATCATCAAAATTAAACAACAAAACTGAAGTAGAAAGTTTCATCCGATAATTCAGACCGTAGATGCTGTCAATTCATAGTGATTATTATCAGAACAAATTAGTCCATTCACTTGACAGATTTCAGTTATTTATCCACTCTAGGTTATAAAAAAAACTACACAATCACAAATCACCATCAGATTAATAAACAAAATATATAAACAATCACATAATGTTATACAAAAGCTTTTCAATCAAACTACTGGCAAATTTATTTAACATTTGTAATTGAATACTCTTAAAACAAATCATTTTCATCCGATCACAATATCCAAAACCTTATTAGAATGACCTTAAAAAAAAAAACAATAAAAACCCTAAAACGATTAGAACTGAGGAACTCACAGTAAATCATGAACAAAATTATATGAAAAATAGAGAAATTACTACCTGATGTCGGTGCTCTAGGTTTGAGGGAATAATCAGATCAGTGAGATATGCAACAAATCAAATCTGAATAAGAGGATTAAAAATGAAATAGAAAGATACCGATTTATGTGTTGGTGAAACCCTAGCCGCCGCCCTTTCGTTGTTGCGTTAAACCACAACCATCATAAGACCACCACTGGGAAAACCCTAAATCAACAAATGTCGTTGTCATCGTTCCTCTTCAGGCCACCACCATCACCATCTTCCTCATACGATGAAACAGTCAAAATTTTAGAAAAAAAATGAGACGATGAAACAAATAAAACGTATAAAATCAATATCGACTAAAGAATCCACATACTTGTAAGTGAATCGGTTAGATTTTGGAATCCTTTATCAGTCGATTCAAAGCACAAGCGACACCTATCTTTTCAGAGAAAATGAGATGTAGAAGCTTCAAGCCAAAGGAATGGGGCTACATGAACAATATCAAACAGAAAATGGTTACGATTAACAAATCTTATTACATTAACAATAAAAATCACAGAGAGAATGAAATAAACATTATACCTTCGATTATCAATGATGAATCGGTGAGAACAGATGAATCAGGTTTGCGATTTTGGGATTTAGGGTTTGAGAAAAGAGAGTTTGTGATTCGTATAGGAAGTATATATATATGATCCGAACCTTGGATGATCAAACCTGTGATTGAACCAGAAATCAAGTTTTGCGATTTATGGAAGATGATTTCCTCATAATCAGAACCAAGGGGAGAAGAGAAGAGAAGAGTACAGGAGAAGGATAAGATACAAATCTAGGGTTTTACAAAAGAAACGTATATGCGAATGGGTAGGAATACGAATCCCGTGTCAACCCATATACCAAAAACTTTGACCCGTGATTTTGGAGCCAAAAAGCAAAATTCAGTGCCCTCATAGTTTGACACATCAGCAAAATTTAACACATTTATTATATATAATAGATAACACTAATGAGGCTCTTAATGGTTTAGACCTCTTACTGGTTCAGCATTTAATGGTTTAGAGTGTTTGTTTCGCAAGCAGATGTCTGAATGGTTCAGCCATTTGCCTCTGAATGGTTAAGCATTATACAAAGTCTAAATGGTTAAGACCTCTAATCTAAATTGGTCAGACATTTGCCTCTGAACGGTTAAGCATTATACAGGCTCTTAATGGTTCAGATCTCTTACTGGTTCAGCACCTAATGGTTCAACACTTAATGGTTCAGTATTTAATCATTCAGATATTGCCAAACAGTCTAATAGAGATTTTATCAAGTTTAAATATGAAATTGGGTTTTGGTGACTTAACACGTGGAACAAGAAAAGTGGTCGCATGTTGGAGTTACGAGTCGGATTTATAAAGAAAAGTTAAGTTTTTTCCAACAACTATCCAAAAATTGTTTTGTTTTGTAAAATTCAGATAAATCAAACACAACACGAAGGTGTTATTTTCTGGTAAGAATTGTATATGAGTATATCTTAGGGTTGTTTGGTAATTTCTGAATGTGTAAGTGCTGAATTAATAAGATGTCTAAATCATTAAGTGCTAAACCAGTAAGAGGTCTGAACCATTAAGAGCTAGTATAATGTTTAACCGTTCAAAGGCAAATTGTTGATCAGTTCTGTTTAAACATAATGGAAAACATGTAATAACATACCTTTGATTGCATCAGTAGAGAATCCAGTCAGAGACGCAGCCACGGTGTTCGACAGAGTTGTCAGTTTGATCTGGTTCCTCCTTAGGGTGTAAAGTGATGATGGTGATGAAACCGAAACTAGGGTTGATTTCGGTTAGGGAGAGAGAGGGACGAAAATAGTGATGTTATGTTGTTCGGTTATGTGTCTAACCCTTTACCTCTCTAATAATCTCCTTATATATACACCCAAGAGGAAACCTAATTAGTTAATAAGGGTAATATGGTCCATCAACAATTACCAACTAAATATTAATAGGTTATTAATATATTTTGATCTATATTATATAAATGATAATGATGGCTACTAGATTAAATATAAATAAATAAATATTTAATCTTACATTCTCCCACTTAGCCGAATAATCATTTATCATGAGTATTAGATTAGTCTGATCAGAAGTTAATACTCATTTTAGCCTTAAACAAGTACTATAGCAGAGAAATACAGCCGTTGAATCATTATGCGACTCAGGACCCCCATTAGTCATACTATAGCCTTAATTTAAAACCTAACAGTTATGATCAAAATATGTAAGCCCTTTAACGTTTGATTTGTATTTATAGTTGTCTATATGTCATTACACCGGCAGAACATATGTAAGAGACATACAAAATCAAACTGATGAGGAAAAATTAATTAATAGTTTAGTCATTCATAGTACGATATGCAGTTGTACATGGTCATCAATTAAAACCCTTCTCTTTTATGTGCACTCTTAATAAGATTTATGGGTAATAGACCTTTAGTTATAGGATCCTTAAGCATATCACGAATGTATTCGATACAAAGATTTAATTTCCTCAATTCGTTCATAAACGAATAATTAATTGTGTATCGAAATTTAATGCAGCACCTCTCGAACTGTTACTGTTCAAGGAGACATGGTAGCTGACTTTATCACAATAAGTCTTCAAAATATTAATTATATGGAGTTAATAAACTTATGAGTCCACTGATAAATTTCCAACAACATTTAGTAACTATTGCTTTGTGATCAACAATATATTATGTCGTTATAACTTATGTTGTTATCAGTTTATTATGACTCCTCCATGAAATAGGTTTTGTCTGCTGGCATAAAGATATACCCGAAATTACATTTTGTCATCTTTGAATATCTCAAAGTTAGAGTAATAAACCGGTTTGAGTTCTCACTTCTTCTTTAAATTATAGTCTCTCGTTTATTTTAAAGATATTGTAATACTCTATTAAATGCTTCACATTAATCTAGACATATCTAGTGTGTTGCAATGTGAGTAATATCTAAACGAGTATAGACTTAAACTTACATAAGGCTTCTAATTAATGAAGCGTAAGAAATAATCTCATTTATCCTATTATCCTCTAAAGAAGAGCAGTATTGTTTGTTACATATGTAAGGACCAATTTAATGTTAAACTTATGGAACAGAACTAATATCCCATTGGGTCTATCTCAGTATGTTATGATATCAAGCACGTAAGAGATATCTTTGAGATCTATTATATCAAAGTTTGTGTTAACAATGCTTTGACTTATGTAACATATACTTGTCAAAAGAATGTCATCTATATAGACAAGTTTATCTTAGTTGCTCCCACTCATCTTGAGGTAGGTACATTATTCCACTTGGTTGCTGATGAAAATAATTGTGTTAAGATTTCATCATATTATGATGTTTGCTTTAAACCATACATGGATTTTATTGGCTTACAAATAAAGTGTTCTTTAACCTTCAGTTAGGAACTTTAGGTTGTTATCTAATGAACATGTAAATGTGTTAGCCAGTTGTTAAGGAAAGTTGTTTTAATGTTCATCTAATGTAGCCTTAAACTATTATAAGCTACTAGAACAATGATGATCCTAAAAGAAATCTTTTGTTAGATATGTAATAAAGATTCTTTAATAATTTATCTCTTCCTGAGTATAACCTTTGACAATCAATCATGCTTCTTTGTGTCTTAACGTTTATATATTAGGATTTGGTTTAGTTATGAACACTCTTAAGTAATTCAATGAAATCCCAAACGTTATGCGAACACATAAAATCAGTTTTACTAGAAAACTATTTTATTCAATTCAGAAGATTGATTGACACTAATGGCTTAATTAGAAGAGATAGGATCAGTAAACTTTTCCAAAATCCATTTCAACTTCAGTTAGGGAGGTTATGTAATCATCAAAGTTAGTAGGTTTTTAAACCTAGATGACCTCCTTAGTTGATTATTGAGTTTGTTAGAAGTTTTTATTAGAAGTTTCAGTTTTATGGATTAGCTCTTGCTTAGGTTGCTATCATTTTAAGGATTCTAAGTTTGTAAGAGAGTTGGTGCAGTATGGTGTACAAGAGGTGTAATCGGAGTTAAATTTGGAGTGAAATTTAATGACACTCTTCCCCCGCCTCTTGTATTCCTTGCAAGTCATGATAAGGACTTTGACCACTCCCACTGACCTTAGAAATCTCTAGGAACTCAGCATGCTTAGGGTCAATATTTAACGACCAAACAAATTCTAATAGAGAAAACATATAATAGAGAAAACATATTAGTGACGTTAGTCATTGTAGTTTCTCTTGTTGAGGATTATGTTGGTTTAGGTCAGAAATCTAAGCTTGCCCACAATTAAGCAACAATGAAACTTTTGTAATAGTAGCATTAGATTTTAAGGAGACAAGTTTTGATGGAACAGTGTCGTGATGGAGCGGTGTCTTGTACAAGAGGTGCAAATTGAGGTAATGTGAAATTTTCACTCCCCCACCTCTTGCAACTATTGCAAGTTGTTCTAAAACACTTAATGCTCCCACTGATCTTTTAATATCTCTAGAATGCTACAAGAGAAGTTTCAATTAGGTATGTGACGTGGGAACCTATCATATATATATATATATAGGTTAGACTTGACTTGATTTCCTTAATGTCCAAATGTCATAAAACTTAGGGACATATTTAATAGAAATCATGTTAATCACATATATGAGTAGATTTCTTTAAGACCATGGGCCATATGCGACAAAATTTTAGATACAAGTTGATAGTCTTTTAAATGATAAATGAATTATGTCTGAATATTCCAATTGGAATAAGTTCCACTAATGTCAGTGAATGACTTAAGATGGACCCAAACTTATTCCTTAAGTAAAGTCATACTTAGGGCTTTAACGTCATGATGTAAAATCACTTAGAATGAGATTAGTTTAATAAATCATCCTCATTAACCATGTCATGATTTCTCATGAATTTTGGTTATGATGGATGAAATTTATAAGTCTCATTTTCCTTTTGTCAAATTCTCATTTTCATGATGACAAAAGTTGTGAAAGTGTAAGGTATCATCTAGTTTTATCTTAATAATGTTTCAATCCAGATGTTTAGAACAAATAAAATGAGAGTTTAAGGTAAGTGTGACTTTATGTTGACTATGTAAACCTCACAACCTTCATAACATTGCTTAATTATGATACTATATTCTGATTAATATTCAGAATTTGTAAGGTATCGAATAGCTTTGTTAGAAGACTGCCTATTATAGTTCTTATAGCCTTAACATTTAATTTTGTCACTAACTCTCATGTTAGTTATTTGATAACTTCTGGTAAGGAAACGTTGAAAACTAGAGTCAACTAATCATGTGTTAATAGGAATATTACAATTAGTAGACTTAAATATCTTTAATAAGTGACTATCTAATTAATTCATCCAACTGTTCTTCAGAATAATGGATAGTCTCGTTGCTTATGTCTAGTCTAATGACATAATGATGCAGTGAGATTTTCCCTTGAAGAACCTTAGAGGTGGAATTAACAGTTGTAAATTGTCTATGGACTTTAGAACAATCCTCTTTTAAGGTTTAAGTGGTTATAAGGTGAGTAACAACTTATTTTCCAGCTTTAAACATTTATTTCTTTGTACATATGTTGCTTATCAACACACTCATTATACTTTGGTATTTTTGAGTGTTATAGTTGATTTATAAGGCATCAAATTGTACAAGTGAAAATCTTAATATGTAATGTACTGGAAAATGTACTTATTTCCATGCGTAAGCCCTTAACATTATGGGTCATGGTTTTGTACATTATAATGTATTCACATATACCACTTAACTTTATAGTTTCAAATTAAGGCATGCATCTTAGGAGTTCTAGTGATTATTCCATATATAAGAGATTTGCCTTAGGAAAGACTTAATCTGAAATAACTTTAGTGATAGCATTATGTGAGAGAGTTCTTGATTATCATAAGAGACATCATGTTCGATTTGTCCTAATCATCATGCTCTAATTTTCTTCTTTATAATCTTTATCAGAAGAGAGCAATAGGATTATCGTGTCTTAAGAAATAATCAAGGATTTAATTTAAGAGCTAATTCTAATAGAAACTTTAAATAAAGCAAACATTTTAGGTTTGGGAATTAAAGTGGATGAGATATATGTAGAAGTAAATTACAGTGAGTGAAAATTATGGGTACTAAAAAATAAGACAGACGAAATGATCATAAAATTAATTAAGGATCATTAATATAAGGATCATTATGTGAAGAAATTGTGATATGTCTATTACTAACATCAAAATAATAGACTTAGTAAAATTCTACTTAAACAAAGACAAATCAGCTTTGGCCAGAAGTGTAATCATTTAAGTATGTGTGCAAAGTAATCGTGACAAATCAGCTTTGGCCAGAAATGAGACAATCACTTTAGTTATGCACTTGTCAAGCATGCTAAACATAAATGAATTAAATCAGCTTTGGCCAGAATTAAGACATTTCACGTTTGTAATGCATACTTAACATAGCTTTTTATAATACTTGAACAATAAATAGATGTATTAAATCAGCTTTGGCCAGAATTAATACATCAAAAGCTCATTCAAGTTAAGCTAGTTTGGTTTTGTAAAACATTATTTGATCCTTATTAATTAATTAAGTATAAACAAAACCAAGTATTTAATAGCAAAACCACCTGTTAGCGCGGATCGAACTTAGTTTCGAGTCGCAATGGTTATGGTTGCGAGTCGCAATCTCAGTCTCGACTTGTGATGGTTATGGTTGCGAGTCGCAACCTTAGTCTCGACTTGTGATGGTTATGGTTGCGAGTCGC
Source organism: Helianthus tuberosus (assembly GCA_030545235.1). Lineage (NCBI taxonomy): Eukaryota > Viridiplantae > Streptophyta > Magnoliopsida > Asterales > Asteraceae > Helianthus > Helianthus tuberosus. The sequence goes on along the minus strand of JARYGA010018960.1, from coordinate 3,596 downwards.
AACCTTAGTTGCGAGTTGTGATGATTGCGGTTGCGAGTCGCAACCTTAGTTCTCGACTTGTGATGGTCGTGGTTGCGAGTCGCAATCTCGTGGTTGCGAGTCGCAATCTCGTGGTTGCGAGTCGCAATCTTAGTCTCGAGTTATGATGATTGTGGTTGCGAGTCCCAATCTTAGTCTCGAGTTATGATGATTGTGGTTGCGAGTCGCAACCTTAGTCTCGAGTCGTGATCTCTGTTAACAGCTGCTGATTGTGATAAAAACTGAAACTCGATTTTTAAGGGATTGTGGAGATAATGTTTCCTGTTTTATTACTGATCTAAACTTATCACAATATTTCGAAAATAATAACTGAATATCTTTAACAGTTTTCGAAATTTCTAATGGATAAAATTAAGATCAAAACATTAAAAAACACCCATCAATCCAAAATTATATTCCAAATCTTAGGGAATTTTCGAGTTTTATTAAGAACAATTGATGAACCCTAAGAAAATTAAAAACATAATCTGGGATCCGAAACCTTAAATTTTATACTTTTGTTAACAGATTTCGGATATTAGTTTGCTCTTTATGATTTCGGGTAACATGATTATGCACCCATTTATTAAAAAACATTGATTTCGGCACAAGTAAAACCGAAACAGCCATGAACTTTTAAGGCTTAAAAAATTTCGTTTTTCCAGATTTTTTGATCCCAGAATAATGGATACAAAATCAGAACTGATTTATCAACATATGCTCTGATACCACATGTTGATCAGTTCTGTTTAAACATAATGGAAAACATGTAATAACATACCTTTGATTGCATCAGTAGAGAATCCAGTCAGAGACGCAGCCACGGTGTTCGACAGAGTTGTCAGTTTGATCTGGTTCCTCCTTAGGGTGTAAAGTGATGATGGTGATGAAACCGAAACTAGGGTTGATTTCGGTTAGGGAGAGAGAGGGACGAAAATAATGATGTTATGTTGTTCGGTTATGTGTCTAACCCTTTACCTCTCTAATAATCTCCTTATATATACACCCAAGAGGAAACCTAATTAGTTAATAAGGGTAATATGGTCCATCAACAATTACCAACTAAATATTAATAGGTTATTAATATATTTTGATCTATATTATATAAATGATAATGATGGCTACTAGATTAAATATAAATAAATAAATATTTAATCTTACACAAATGTCTGACCAATTCAGATTAGGGCTGTTCACGAGCCGAGCCGAACCGAACCGAGCGGACCTTTGCTCGTGCTTGACTCGTTTAAAAACCGAACCGAGCGGAGTGGCTCATTTAAAACCGAGCCTCAAATCAAGCGAGCAGTTTCCGAGCAGTAAATATTCCGAGCGAGCATCGGGCAAAGTTTAAGCGATTTGGACAACTGTGTCGCTCGATTTAAATTTGTAGACAATGTTGGGTCTGAAGTTTTTATTCCTTTAAAAACATGCACATTTCATGACATATATTTTTCTTATGAATAACGATGTTGTGACCGACGAGGCGATAGTCATATTGCACGAACTATGATGTTGAGAGTCGGAGACGATCGACTTAGGGTAACGGCATGAAATATTGAGGCGATGAGCAGACTGTCGTTTATCAGTTTAGGGTTTAACTTTTAGATCTAATATTAATTTTTTTATTCACATGATTGGGCTAGTACGAATAGATGTAGTTTTATATATAAAACAATAAATTTAATTTATATTTGTATATATATATGTGTATATACATATGTACTAATTTAAAATAATAATTCGACCCGAACCGAGCTGAGCGGGCCTTTGCTCATGCTTGGCTCGTTTACAAACCGAACCGAGCAGAGCGACTCGTTTACAACCGAGAGTCAAATCGAACGAGCATTTTCCGAGCAATTTCCGAACGAGCGTCAAGCAGTTTAAACGACCCAAATTCAGACTCAGCATAATGCTTAACCATTTAGAGACAAATGTCTGAACCATTCAGACATCTGCTCACGAAACAAACAGTCTGAACCATTAAATGTTAAACCAGTAAAATGTCTAAATCATTAAAAGCTAAACAAACAACCCCTTATTCTATTTTCAAACATGAGAAGTTGATTTGGATTGCAAATAGACAAAAACAGATAAATTCAAAACCTGTTCAAAAACAAACTTCATTATATTGATCCACTAGGTTAATGCCCGCGTAATACGCGGGCTTCCACCAAAACTATATTATTTACTTTCAAATGAAATGTTCTGTACAAATACATACATTGGAAGAAAAAAACAGAAAACTATTGAAATGCCAGAAAAAACTTCCTTGTAGACTACATTTGTTGCTTTACTCGTTACATTCCCATCGTTGTCTAGTATAAGCAATTTCACACCGGCTCTGCTTTTAACTCTTGATAACGCAACATAAAGCTGACCATGTGAGAAGACCTCTGCCTTCTTTATGTTTAAGGTGATCACAGTTAAACTGGTCTAACTAAAACCACTGATAAGAAGAGACCATACATCTAGAAAAGTGATCAATTGACCCATCAAATGATTAAAAATCGACCCATTTTTATGTAAGTGACCTATCATTTACATAATTACGTGAGTGACCTAGTAAAAGAAGTTCATATCATTTACCTGGAATATAGAATCTTCTGGTAACAGAATACATGAATCAATCTCCATCCTGACCAATAACATTTACCAACACCTTAGATTAAATACACAGCAACCAGTACCCTTTTCTTTTCACAAACCGCTGAAGCTGAACGGTTGGGGATTTAAACGATTCAAGCCACAATTAATTTGGCGGCTCGGTCCTGTTTTAAACTTGAAACCACCCATTTAACCTTTACTATTTAAATAAAATATTTTACCGATCGTGAACACATTTGATGTGTTTCTTTCGTATCTAAATTAGTTTATAAGATCCATTTGATGAACAGAGATAAATCATAACCAGAATCAGCAGGCAAATGCATCAGTTAATAAGACTATTTTTCATTTCTCCCTTGGGATTGACAATAACACCAGCAGCATTGTCTGCACACACAAAAAAAAAAGAAAAGAAAAAGAACTTAAAGATGGTTTTCTAGTCTCGAATGTGTCATGAATAGAGGTGCACAAAATAACCGGTTAATTAACCGTAACCGGTTATTAACCGAAACCGTAACCGGTTAATAACCGATTTAGGAATAACCGGTCCAGCCGGTTATTTAACCGTAGGTTAGTAACCGGTTACAAGTTTTTAGTATAATAACCGGTTATTAACCGGTTTTTTTAAACCGGTTTTTTTAAACCGGTTTTTTAACCGATAGACTGGTTAACCGAAAAAATAACCGAAAAATTCAAAAAAAAGGCAAAAAAACCGGTTTTTAACCGAAAATAACCGGTTAAATAACCGAACCGGTTAAAGTAATTAACCGGACCAGTTAAAAAAATAACCGGTTAAAGTAATAACCGGTTAAAGCATTAACCGGTTAAAGTCAAAAAGTCAAATTAACCGGTATAACCGGTTAACCGATCCGGTTATTAAAATTAACCGGTTTGTGCACCTCTAGTCATGAAAGCTATAAAAAGACATGGTCGATCAACATGTTGTATTAAAAACTGAAAAAAATAATAACTTG
>JARYGA010018959.1:0-70242 GCA_030545235.1 Helianthus tuberosus | reverse complement strand
TGGAACAGAGGAACTAGATACAGGGCAATAAGAAATTAATAAGATTGCAATCAAGCTATTAAATAAAAAAACAAAAACTAAAAACAAGATTAAAAAATCGGAATCGCATGTATCCACAAAACTGAAGCAAACAAAGATAATTTCTACATAGCAACAGAGGGGAATAGTATAGCAAAGTTAACCTATTTTTTTGTGATCCATACCTTTTCGTCGCGTTTTGCTTTATTGACTATCGGGATTGCAGTCGGCGTCTCTGGCTTTGACTTGAAGATTCCTTCATGTCGGCATGACAGTGTACCCGCACAGCGATTGGGAAGATTGCCTTGCTCTCTGCTGGATCTTGGGTTTCAAAAAGAAAGGTCGTCATGTTTAATTTTGGGGTAGGTTTCAAAAGATAAAAGAAGTTTGGGATTTTGTGATGGGCGGGAAGAAATATATTTCAGGGTGAATCGTAATTGTGTTGGGCGGGAAGAAATAAACTTTAGGGTGGATAGATATTTTAGTATTGGGTATCGGTGCCGAGTCTGATCTTAACTAAGCTTGAGTTCGAGCTCGATTAACTTATCAAAGTTTGAGCGTGAACTCAACACAATTCTAGTTTTTTTCAAAAGCTCGAGCTCGACTCCTAGATAATTTTTCAAGCTTGAGATTGGCGAGTTTATTATTTACTAATTATTTTATTTTAATTATAATTATTATTTAATATATAACTTAGTTTTTTTCATAATTTTATAAATAATAATTGTTTTTATCGAAGTACATATTCAATATATTAATTAAAATTTTATATTAATAGTGGGCTCGTTTAGGCTTGTGAGTCGGGTCAAACTCGATAAGCGAACCTCACCTGGATCGTTTACTTATCGGAGTACACATTTGAAGGTGACGTTACCCTTGGCTAAGTGGTTTGAGTCAGCAGGGATACAATCCCAAGTAGCCGGTTTAATGTATTAATAATAGTTTACATATGAGGGGATCAAGTCATTCGCACCCCCCATCCAATACCAGTGGGTATTGAAGGAGGTCCTAGTAAGCTTGACCCAGGTCCTTGCAGGATCTATACACTGAACAAGGCAAGAACCTTACCAAACCATTCTCTTAACCCCCGACCAGGTAGCCAACATATCTCTATATAGACCGTAGAGATATGAATGGTGTAAATCTTTTACTTTATATAGACAGTAAAGTAATGCCAAGACACCACGGACAAATGATAAAGAAGTTTCACCTTCAACATAAGAAACTAGTTATTAAAGTCATAAATACAAAACCAAATAAAAAGTGCGAAAAGATTAAAAATCAAAAGTAATACATTAAAGACATGTCTTCACCAAGTGATGTAAGAGACTTAGCCAAACATGGTCTTTGATTGACAAGAACTCTTACTATCAATCTTGGATCCCTAGACTACTACACACTCTAAAGGTGGATGATGGATGATGGTTGTGGAGTGGTGGCAAAGTGAAAGAGTAGTGGTTTGCCAAGGGATGCCTTTGAAGTGAACCAAGCACCCCAATTTATAGCATGAACAGAAGCCCGGCCACGGCCCCGTGCCCAGCGAACACACCCCCGTGCCCAGCGGACACGCCCCCGTGGCCATCTCTTTCTCTTCCTTCATTAATTGCTTTTGTCAGCATTGGGCTCCACACGGCCCGTGTTCGTTGGGCACAACACCGTGAGCAGAAGCGTATCTGTACTACCAAGATTTTGCAAGATTCTGCGAATCTTAGCGTTGACCACGCCCCGTGCTGAGCTGGGCACTCCCCCGTGGTGGGCGTAGAAGCTTCCACAGCTTTGTACTTTATGCTGACATCTGACCAAGCCCCCGTGTCTAATGGGAATGGGCTGTGGTCAGCCTTCTGTTTCTTGTTTTTGCTCTTGGGGATGCTGTCGAGGGGTCGGGCATGTCACGTTTATTCTTTTTCTTTGTATTTATGTTGGTTTTTGTTGTTTATTTGTTCCTTTTGCCCGTTTAAACTCATTTGGTCTTTTAAATTCAAAAGGAAGACAAAAACACACTTTTTCCAACATTAGTACTAAAAAAAAGGTTAGTTTTATGCCTCATTTGATGTAATTTATATTTTGCATTTTGCACACATCATGTGTGTTTTATAGATTGTAGTTGTTTGTTTATCTAATGAACCGTTTGATTAGCGAGTATTGAAGCAATCTGACAGGAGTTGATATTTGTAAGGTGTTTGGGATTGCCCAACTGAAACTGCTATCACATAGTCATTCACAGCACATCTGCACTTAACTCCACTGGAGCACTTAACTCCGACAAGACTGCCTCCCAAAGAGCTCCCTACGGCAGTGAACAGATAGAGAGACGGAGAAAGAGACGAGATAGAGAGAGATAACGGGAGTGAGATCAGACGACAATATGGAAGGTTGAACGGTGCTTCTCTAATGGTCGGAATATCGCCGGAGTGTCGGAATACGCTTCTCCGGTGGTTGGAAAGAGTTTAATAAAAGAGGGTTTAAACGTGTCGTCTTAGGTAAAGCACAGAGGGTAATATTGAAGTTTACTATATAAATATAGGTAAGATTACAAAAATACCCTTTTGGTAATGTTACAGTTTTACACCTTAGGGGGGTAATATTGCAGCGTTTTTCAAAAGTTAAGGGGTAAGACAGCAAAATTTTCCTGGGAGTGGGTAAGAGTGCCAATCGCATCTAAACCCAGTGTGTAAAATTGTAGTATACTCTTTAAAAAAATTGGCAGCATTCCCCCTAAATTCCCATTTTTTTTTTTCTTAAATGTCATCTCATTAAAATGTATACACATCCTAAGTGAGACTAAATATTCAAAAAGTTGTCATGAACGGAATAATCCAAAAATTTATCTCCATTGGATAAATTTTGGACAGGTAGTTAACCTAAATGTATACGTATATCAATATGTAAATATAATATTTATACCTATATTATGTAAATATATATATATATATATATATATATATATATATATATATAATATTTATATACATTTAATAAAGAATAAATTATTTTTAAATAAAAATAATTATAAAAACTTTAACATAGACATAAATTGTTACTATATATAAAATAAAGTTTGATGTCAAAACATAGTGGTAAATGTAAAAAAGTTAAACTATAACAATAAAAAGCAAGTAAAAACACATAAAACACTATGTAAAACAAAGTTTGATATTAAAAGATAGTTAAATTATAACAATTAAAAGCAACTAAAAACACATAACTACTAATTATCCAATTAAATATCACATTAATATCATTAAAAAATGTAGAATTTTGGTGGAGATTGTGGCTGGATGATTTGTTTTAGTACTAAAAAAAAGGTTAGTTTTAAATATACTATTTGGCTTGCCTATTACACCATGCGAAATTTGTTTTTAAACTAACATGCGAAAATTGTTTTTTATACAAACATGCGATTATTTTCTTGGAACATGCGAATTTAAATTTTTTTTAAACATAACGTGCGAAATTGATATCGCGTACAGTTCGTACGTTAAGGTATAGGGTGGGGTTCTAGAGTGAACACTAGTGTATTTGCAAACTGAGTGAACAAATCCTGGCAATTGATTTACACACGTGTATGGCTAGGATTTCATCATCAAATTGTAAATTACACTAGTGTATTTCGTTATCAAATCCTGACCATTAATTTACACACGTGTATGGCCAGGATTAGTTCACTCAGTTCGCAAAAACACGCTAGTGTTCACTCTTAAACCTAATCCTATATATATAAATGAAAACACTTTCATGATTTGTACCATCTTGATTTTTAAAGCAATAATATGGATTTCCATTATATAACATTATTTCTTATTGGAGACGTTCTCAAAGATCAGAATAAATGAGCTGAATGCGTGAGCCTTATTATATGTAATAGAAAAGTGTTCGTGTACAGGGACGGAAAACATAGACATTGTCATGGTATACGGAGTGGCATCGGTTTCCATCGGTAAACTGGGTTTACCTATTGGGAATACCACCGTCAACATAAGTTTACCGATCAAACTTGGTCTCATGCGGTGAACCTTCACCGAATCGGGGAGAGAGAGGGGGTGTGTGGCGGGGTCCATGCCTTCTCAACCAATCACACATTTTTCCCTTTTTTTAAATAATTTAACTATTCCAAAGTGTCTAACCACCTCTAACGTTTTTGAGCAATAGATAAATAGGTAAATAGGTAAAATGACGTGGCACTGTTTGATTGGTCGATTTGAAAGTTTACCTATTGAAAGTGTTTAACCACTCCCTATACTCTCAGAGTGTGTATAGTTCGGTTAGTTCGGTTATTATCCTCAATCAAACCGAAGTCATTTTTCAGTATATTTTATTAACCAATCAGTTTTCGGTTAATCAGTTTGGTTTATTCGATTTAATTGACGGTTTTTTATTTGATTCGTTTAATTTCGGTTAATAGCCAAAACCAAACTTAGATTAAAAAATTTTCTTAAAATACATGATATTTGATGTATAAATATATAAAATAGAAGTATAAAATATGAAATATATGAATTGGAGGTATGCAAGCTATAAATATATGAAAATACGAATGATTCAGTTAAGTTCGGTTCCTTTTGGTTAAACGAGGCTACAAAAAAAACCGATAACGGTTTTGGTTCATTCGGGTTTTGGTTAATTGGTTCAGTTTCGTCTGTTTTCGGTTAACGTTTCATTTATTTGTTAACCACGTAACATATCAAATTTTTTTAATTAAAAAAACTATAGCAATGCTATACTCAAATTAAAGAGAATAAATTACTCGTTTTTATGATGTACATTTTAAATACTAATGTACAAAAAAAAAATATGACCGTTTAAAATCGTGAGAGTAATTAGTTTTTTTATAAGAGGATAAAGTGTAACTATAAACTAATTATCTATAGAATTAATGTGTAATTCTGATGAGAGATTGTAATTAAGCTTGAAATTTCCGATCGGGGGTCGAAAACGTATATACCTAAAAAAAATTATAAAACCGGGGGGTCGAAAATGTATATACCTAAAAAATTCTATACAAAAGCTACATACCAGGCACTACTGAGCGAAAAGTTCGGGGGGTCGGGCGCCCCTCTCTGCCCCCACAAAGCTACGCCCTTGGAAAGAATAATTTACCCTCATTTCAGGTTGTAAAAAGTTAACTTTACAAACAACACCGGAAAAGCTCTTAAAAACAAAAAAAAATAAAAAGGGAAAAAATAACGCCGAGCGAAAAGCAGACGTAAAATCTTTGAATCACGCACGCTCGTGAAACACAGAAAAAAATAACTAAGTCCATCCAGGACCCGAGTGTTGGACGAACTTGTCAAACGCAGAAAAATAGATGTCACGCGACGGGTCAGTCAAACGGGAAAAAATATACGAAAAAATGTTGAACCCCACGCGCATGCTGCGCTGCTTTAACTCACAAAAATTAGAACGAAACGAAAAAGTTGGGAAAGATGAAAAGTATGGGGGACCAAAATTGAAAATAAAAAAGAGTTGCGATTAAATTGCAAAAGATGAAAAACGTTGGGTTAAAAGTAAAAAAAACAAAAGGTCTAAATTGCAAAATTGAAATTATTTATTAATTTTAGATAAAGATAAGGATAAAAATAAATAATATCTATATATTGGTTATTAACTAATTAATATTAATATTAAAAGAAATTTGTTAAACAAATATAAATACAATTTATGAGTTTGAAGGAGAGAATGCCATGTGACATTATTTGGAGTCTTTTATTATAAGTTAGATTATATATCTAATCTAATCTAAATTATAATAAAAGACTACAATTAATGTCACATGGCAATACCTCCTACAATCTAATTTTTTTATTAAATTTAATTTTTTATTTGTTTTGGTTTGGTTTTTATATATATTTGAAAACTAGGTTATAACCCCGTGTATTACACTGGTCGAATAAATGAATTTTATATACTAAATAATAAAATAATATATCTTTAAAAACCTCTTTTATTGCACGGGTTGAATAAATATAATTTTATATATTAAATAATAAAAAGTTATATCTATAAGAACCATATTGTACGGGTTGAATAAATATAATTGTATATACCAAATAAAAAAGTTATATTTTTAAAACCGCTTGTTTTACACGAGTTGAATAAATGTAATACTGTTTACCAAATAATAAAATAATACATCTTTAAGAAACCTCCTTTATTACACGGGTTTAATAAATGTAATTTTATATACCAAAAAATAAAAAAGTTACATCTTTAAAAATATGTGAATTACACGGGTTGAATAAATGTAATTTCCTTTACTAAATAATAAAAAATATATATCCTTAAAAAAACCCCGTGTATTGTACGAATTGAATAAATCTACTTTTATATATCAAATAATAAAAAGTTATATCTTAAAAAACCTCATCTATTACACGGGTCGAATAAATGTAATTTTGTATAGTAAATAATAAAAAAGGTATATCTATAAAAAACCACGTGTATACACGTTTAATAAATCTAATTTTATATACCAATAATTAAAAAGTCATATATTGCAATATACTAATGGATATTATTATTATTATTATTATTATTATTATTATTATTATTATCATCTAATATAATATTTTGGTAAAATAATATAAATATAAATTTAATAGTCAAACATAGATCATTGTGTAATTTTATCACCATACACGTGAATATTAGCCATAAACTATAAAAAAAGTAATACCTCCAAAAGGGTTAGAAAAAAAGACGTTGAGGGTTCAGATGTTAAAAAATTCCTTTTTGGGCTAAAAGGGTAAAAGTGATATAACCACAGGGGCCAAAATCGTAATTTACTCTAATATCAATTTAGATAACTAAGTTTGAATTTGAAGTAAATAGATAAATATAAAAGTAATAATTAAACTAAATAATATTTAGTAGAAGGATTATCTATAATTAATTAGAAAAAAATTAAACTAAAATTATAATTATCCATAAGACATGGCCCAATATGATGACAAGTGTCCTTAAAGTGGTTTCTTTTATTATATGTACTAGCGGTAAGACCCGTGTGCAAACACGGGTCGTTTCTTAGAAAACCATGCATAGCCCATATTGACAGAGAGTAAAAAAGTAATTAGTGCAGACTTATAAAATTGATATACACTAATGGTCAATAGGTTTATTCAACAACAATTCCATTATGTTGATAGCAAACTACTGTTGTCTATTAACTGTTAAAAACCTCTGTTGCTTTCCAACAGACTTTCCTAAAAAATGTTATCCATTATCTCCAACAGAACTTGCCAGATGGAAAGATATTAAACAGATATGCATGTTAGTCAACCTATGTTAAAAAGTTCAGTCAACATAAATTATAAAGGTTAGTAAACAGATGTTAAGAGAATAATGTTATTAACAAAGAATTTAGTACTCTCATTAAAAATAAGAGCTGCAAACACGAGTCGTTTCTTAGACAAACATGCATAACACATATTAATAGAACATATAGATACGTGCATAGATATTGTACCAAAACGTGTTATCTATTATAGCTAAAAGACAACTATAAACATAGAATATCGATTAATATATCAATTACATACAATTTAACTGTTTACCCAAAAAGACAATATAAACTGTTTATAGACATACGTACTTCTAGGAGGTTGAATACAACTTAAAGACCAACAAACATTAACTACAAAAACACAATCACCTGCCTCAAAAACTTTCAGCAAAACTAAATCAAGTAATGCAGCGGAATTAAAATGGAAATAAACTTTGCACAAAATCAAACAGGGAAAATGCTTTCAACACACATTTTAAAATAGAACTGAATGATTGAATTTATTTCAAGATTCAAGTATTTCTTCAATAATCCGTTTAACCCCTACTTTCACAACGTAATCCTCTGCTTCTTTATCTGCTGCTGTTATTTTATCCATCTCGTTTTGATTCCTTCTTTGGTAAAGGATGACAGCAGGTGGAGCAGTGGATCTCCTGAATTGTTGCTTTTGTGGCTCAGCTGAAACCACCTCTTCAGGATAATCAGGCTTTTGTGGAATATTAGGATTTTTCTTCCTTAGTTCTTCCAGCATTTTGTAAGATGCAAACACTTTATCCTCTTTCCATCTTGACACTTGATTCTTTGACCCAAAACCAGCTGTAATCAGCTTTTCTTTCATCCTCTGAAGCTGCAGAGTCCTTTCTGGTATATTTTTCTTAAACTTTGCTCAGATAGGAGGAGTCTGCTTCACCTTGTTTTTGATCATATCTTGAATTCTGGCTGCTTCACTTTCAAGCTCACTAATGGTCCATTCTTTATACATGTACCTTTCTCCTTTATACGTTTTGTAAGCGATGATGTTATCAAGATAATCTTTTCTCAAGCTTTCATCTGCTCTTTCTGATAGTTGCTGACAAATTTTTTTTGCAAACTGCTCCAGTGTTCTGACTTGAGTTAGCAGGTATTGATAGTATCTTTGTATTTCCTTATCAGATTTACCATGTGAATTCCTTTTAGAGATATCCCCTGCTTGTTGAGCTTTTAACCTCATATATTCTTCAATATTGTTTGGCCTAGGATATCCTTCAAGAGATGGAAAACTCCTTTTAGCAGGGTCATCTTCAGTGTAGAAGGATTTAATCTCCTCTCTAACTGCTATAAGCTCTAAAGGGTACTGAGCACTTGCAGGAGTGATGGCAGTGTTTGGTTTTTCAACTTGTGCTGAAGAAAGAGGAACAAGGTTTGGAATAGGTACAACTGGCAGTAATTGTGTGGATGTTTATGGTGGTGAAGTGTCATCATCTAGGACAACATTGGTTACCATTCTCCTTTTGGGTTCAGGAGAGGTGAGTGGTGTTTTGATGGATTGAGTGGTAGTGATTTGAGTGGAAGGTTGCTGACTAACAGTTGTTGGAACAACTGGTGTTTCAACCACTGTTGTCATTACAACAGATGATGTGTCATCTGAAGTCTTCTGCTTTTTTGTAAGGACCTTAAAAAATGTCCCTAAACGACCCGTAAATGAAAACCCGGACCTCTGAAACCCTAACACACATGAAAAACCAAGAAAAACAAAAGTTAGAGTTTCAGGCGGGCCGCGTAAAGGTAAGCATAACCTTACGCGGGCCGCGTCAAAGTGAAGTTTGACCGGATAAGCGTCCAGATCCACGTGGCATCCACCTAGCAACCCTACTCGTGACCCAGCAAACCTACACGTAGACTAGGTGGCCAAGCGGGCCGCGTAAGGATCGAGCAAGGGTTCACGCGGGCCGCGTGAGACCCATTTTTCTGCTATAAATAGAACAGGCCATGAGCAGTTCACTGGTTTCGACGAAAACTTTCAAAAAAAAAAAACGAAGTTCTACTGCTATAATTCGAAATTCGCTTTCAAAATAGTGAGGTGCTGCTACGATACCGGGTATTAACTCGATCGCTGCTACGATTCAATGTCCGATCGATTGAAACTATCCGATAAATGTTGAAGTGCTGCTCAAATTAGGGTTATACTTTGTCATTCGTCGTGAAATCGATGGATGTTTAAGTATTGCACTTTGTCATTTGTCGTGAGGGTTTTTATCTCGTGAGTTATCGTAAATGCTGTATTAGTTACTGACCTAGTTCGTGTGCATTGTTGTTTAAATTAGGTTACAAGGCTAATCAGTAGGCTAAACTCTGCCTGTTTAAATCTGCAATGTGAGTCATTCTCTTTTATCAAAAGTATTTTACAATACTCAAATTATTTTCAAATGTTATAATTACAGGGATTAAGTCATGGTTATCTTGAATCACTGGCTAATTGGGGTATTGTGCACATTACTAATTTCTCACAGTTAGGCTAATAAATCCTAACCGTGATAATCATCACTACTTGGGGAAAGACCCAATAGTGGTATGACCATCGTCACCAGGTGACACGGCACCAGATAAAAATAAGATAAAAGCCATTGTAATCGCTCTTATGCTGTAATTTATAACTATGTGTCATTTTATCAAATTGAGTGACTCACCAGTATTTCCCCGCTGATAAAATATTTTTAAAACATGTTTCAGGCGACCCGCTGTAAATCAAAGAAAACGTGCTACAGAGCACTAACAAGCTTGAAGAGGTGGCTCAGTTAAAATGAAGAAACATGTTTTAATAAATCAGGGAATTTCCTAGTAAAATTTCTCTATTGTAAATTACGGGGTTTATCCCGAATTATGAAATAAAATAATCGGGCATTTTCAAGTTTTTGAAAGATCTTGATAAATCTTCCGCTGTCGCATCAAATAAATACCACGGGTTCCTGTCCCGCGGCTCCTGACCGGGTAAAACCGGGGCTGGGGCCGTGACAGGAAAAGGTGGTATCAGAGCCACTGATTTAAGCCTATTAAGTATTTAAAATACTTAATTTTCCTGATTATCATTTTATGATTATGTGTTTTTATCTTGACTATCTGTTAATATACAGTATGAGTAAGCAAAGAATTTCGGATATCTATCTTAAATTAGATAGTCCACCAAAAGATAAGGGAACTTCATCCCAATCAAATTCCTCAAAACACTCAGCAGATACTGAGGAGGGAATATTTGTTCGTAAGGCACAGTTTGAGAAACCCCTTACCCCTAATAAAAGAAGTTGGATTATTAGAAAAAGTCAAGAGAAAATAAAGAAGTCACAGCCAAAAGGAGTGATGATTAAGGAAACTCAGGAAATAGGCAATAATCCGCCATGGGAAGATGAGTTAGATGAAAAAACGGGCAGATCTCTATATGTTAGCCACTACAGCAGTAAATGCTAACTTTTAAATACCCAAACCCAGTACTAGCACCCATATCACCTACAATCCAGAAACTTTAATATTTTAGTTGTATTAAAAACAAATATTTTGTTTCAATAAAATGGTTTATTAGATATTCATTAATTTTTTTTATTTGCCATTCTGTGATTATGTGAAAATTTAATTTACAAAATTTTAACCTAGAATTTTGTATACTTCCTCATATTTGCTAAACAACATGAATGAGTTTTCTAAAGCCCTTCAGAATCTCAATCTCTATCTTGTAAAAGTGAAAGTTTCCAGAGACTTTACTGGTTACTTGGCCAATGTGGAGGAACCTATGGAATTTCAAGCTCCACCTCCAGAGAAATCAAAGCCAAAGAAAAGAAGAAGATTTGTGGGATGGAGGCGTGTGCGCAGAAGGAAACCAGCAACTAGGAGAATTCCCAAGATAGAAAATCCCATGGATAAAGGAAAAGGGATCGAGATTGGGGAAAGTTTTAGGCAAATAGGGATAGAAATTGGGGAAAGTTCTAAGCAAGCCGAGGAATTACCACTGCAGGAAGAATTAGATTGCATATGGGCAAGTTGTGATATCCTCAGTCCTATCAATTGAAAGGATCGTGTTCGCGACCTAAACGAGTCGGTTCAGAGGAATTCCATCAAATACAGGTGCGGAAAACAAGTATTTGATCTATAAACAGCTTAATCTTCACTTTAACACTGATTTGTATTGATTAGAAAACAATTACAATCAGTTCTCACACCGGCAGCACCTCGGTATGGAAATCACACAAAAACAACTTATAATTTCGCTTGACACTAAACTCCTATATATAGACTTCAAGGTTTCGCTTGGGATGGACATCAGCATGTCTCAAGCGAAATCTGATGAAATGATTTCGCTTGAGATGCTTCAAGCGAAACCTTCAACTTAAACTATTGTTCAAGCGAAATCTCACTAAATCTATCACATTTTCTCAATTTACGTGCCCTGATCTTTTCTAACTAGTGTAAGACTCGAAACAAGACGAAGTCGACAGATGTAGTGCACCAACAGACTCCCCCTCAGATGTTGACGAGTCGACTATCGAGTCACAACAACACTGTATCTTCATATCTTCATTCTTGATCAGTCTCTAGGCTTTTCTCTCTCTATCTTCTTCTCCAGAATCACCTGGCTCTATCAGACTCCCTCTCACGATTTGCTGGCATTCATTTGTTCTTCAGCAATATCTGCATCAGGATCGATGTCTGACTCAAATTTTGTCTACAAGATCATTGCCTGAATCTTATCTAATTCTCTTGATCAGATCTCTTGATTCCTTAAGTTCATCAGCATCAGCAGCTAGCAAACTTTAGATTCATGATTAGATTCTGACTTTCATAAGCTTTGAATGAATTAATCTGGCTCACCTGTAACAATCTTAACCCAGAAATAAATTTTCTAAATTCAACAATTTAAATGCACCAACAATCTGATATAATCAGATAACTTTCTCTCATATCACAAACAAATAATGAACCAAATGTAGGTTTTTTAAAAATACCAATTGTAGGATTTTAACAAACCTTTTGACATATTAAGATTCACTCCCCCTCACAACCAAGTCATCATGTTTAGCACTTGAAATTTTGACAATCAGCTTTCCAATATCAGTTGTCAAAAATCTTTTTGATATTTTTAAAAAAATTATGCTAAAACACACTGAAAATCTTTTTGTAATTTTTATTGTAAAGGAATGCAATAAAGAAATATATACAAACAATATTTTTGTGAGTTCGTGCAAGAGGATCATATCAGTTTATGAAACATATCACTAACACCGTTAAGCTTCATTTCATTTTAAGATCTAAACAATTTACCTAGATTGTCAGTATATTTGTCCACTTAAATTTTCACACAAAGTTCAACTTATCCGAGATACGATGTTAATGTTTTAAGAGACTTAAACTTATCCGTGTGTCCCACTACTTGAATATACTCCAGTATCCAGATCCCAATATTCAGTCTTATAGGTGAATATACCACAGATGATATCTGTCAAGGGAATAAATTATAGTACGAGGGCCGTGAGAGCTCAGGTCGATACTCCCGTATACGCAGAGAGATGACGGCTTCGACTTTTGGTGTGTCCCCTTTAGAGGATCTTTTGTTTCAACAGCCATGATTAGCATTTTTCAATGATTCATCATTTTTAGCTGAGGGTGAGCTATATTTCAAGCAAATGTAAAGTATTCTCCGGGGACTAGGCCATTGCTTCCGCAAAATCAGAAGTCCCGGGATAATACCCCAGATATCACTGAGCATAAAGACCTAGTATCTCAGAATAAGGGACCTTTCAAACAAGATTTCAGGGGTTACCTATATATCCAAGTTTGTGTTAACCCACAAAACAAGCAAGTTTGAAATTTATGTTTATATCTCGTCACAATCTACTAAATGTGCGAAAACCTACTGACATATCCACAGTAAGATTGTTTATCACATTTTTCTTTCCAATTCTTTAGCATGTTGTGATAGTCCACTGATGTACTATCATTTCCTCTTTTATGCAACAAAACTCATTTTTGAATTTTATCATGTTTTTGTCTTTTTCAAAATTTTCAAATGTTTTTGGATTTTCTGAAATTTTTACTCCCCCTAAAATACAAACACATGAAAGGAAATTTGAAAATAAACTATACAATAAAGTGACAACTGATATCGAATCGCATCAAATCGCCATTCACTAGGCATAAACAATCAGAACTCCCCCTATCACAAAACTATTTTCTCATTTAGATTTCAAAACACTTAAGTTTGTTTTAATCAAAATGATTTTTCCGGAAAATAAGTTTTGATGATATAATCATTTATAAATTCGGGGTGTGGTTCATCACATTGTCTATTCTTAACCACTTGTAGCAAATCAAGTACAAATTAATGTCCCTGATTTACCACTTGCATGTATGCACCTTCTATACCAGTTGTAAAAATTATCACATGTAGAACATAATACCACTTGTAGGAATGTTACGTCTACATCACTATTTTACCAATCAAAATGCCGATTCCTGCTTCACACTTACCATCCTGGAAGCTCCGGCGTAGTCATACAACCTGTAAACATTCAAACACTATCAAAATCTTTCAACCAAAAACTTCAAACATTAGAAAGATGCCGATTCCTGATCCACGATATAAACTTGGGATCTCCGGCAAGTCCTAAGACTTTAAGGAAAGCAAACTTCCACCCAAGTCTTATTTGACTTGGTGGCTTCCAATTCCTGAGCAGTAGGGTTGTAAGTTGCCTTTTTAGTTGCATAAAAATCTTTAACCCCCTTTACTTTCCCATCAAGCATTTTCTTAAAAATTTTCTTAACATTTTCATTAAATGTTTTTTCAATATCAAAATCTGAGATTTCTACTTTACCAACCATTTGTTTAATCTCTTCCATACTCAGTGATTTAATGTCAACATCATTCATCAAATCTTTGATCTCATCTTGTGACTCCTCTGATTTTGTGAAATCGGATTCATAGTCAGATTTTTCATCTGATTTTTTAACAATCCATTTTTGGTTGTCTTTTGCCTTCTTTTTGTACAATTTTTTATAATTTTCACCAACTTCATTTTTTGAATTGTCAAAAATTTTGAAGTTTGTAGTTGGTGATTCATTCCTTTCAACCAATTTTTCTTTAAGTTTTTCAGAGACTCCCTGTTTTCTGTTGACTTTGTTTGGACAATTGTGAGCAATGTGTCCAACAACTTGACATTGAAAACAAGTTCTTGTATCTCTTGGAATGTCTCTTGAATGAAAAACTCCAGTTCCTGTTCTTTTTCTTTCAACAAGAAACTCCTGGTTTGTTTGTCTCCAGAAAGGTTTCTTCTGTTCATCTTCAACACTTCCACCTGAAACAAATTCTGTTTTTAGTTTAGAATTGTTTACATTTCTGTAACTTTCTTGCTGAATAAAACCTAAACCTTTTCTTTTGTAATTACAATTTTGGTTTGTTTTCTTTTTAAAACCAGAACCAGAATTGTAATCCTTTTTCCCTTTTTTCTTGTTTAACCGTTGTTGAACTCTTGAAGTGTATTTTTTAGGTTTTTCATTAAGATTTAAATTTTTAGTATCAGAAATATTAATTTCTGTCATTTTGAAAACCTTTTTGATCTTGTCAAATCTAACACTATCCATCGGAAACTCTTCATCAGAGTATAATTTGTCAGAATCATTTAAAGTATATGCAACTTTAAATGTTTCATCATCCAAATTTGCTTTTGATAACAAAAATTCTTTACTGTAAGACCGTTTTTCCGACGACTTTGAACTGTTGACTAACGAACTTGAACACCCAGACTCAAATTTTGACTTAGACACCTCCTCAGTATCCAACACCTGATCAACCACCCTTTTGATTAACTCAGACTCATGATCAGTATCAGACGCGGTAAATGTGATGTCAATGTTATCTGGTAAAACGTCAGTTGTCTCTGATTTTAACTTTATATTGACTGCTTTTTCGACTTGCTCCTCATTTGGTTTTCTAGGAGAATACCCTTCCCAGATAGGAGGCGGACACTTGTTGTAGTTAACAGTCGATTTCTTACCAGTCTCATTCTTTAGCTTCTCATCCTGAAATGCTTCAAAACCTGCAACAGTAGGATAAACTCGATCAATAACATAATCAGAACAAGAATAACTCAGTAATAACCTTCTGATCCTTTCATTCTCGATCTTTTCTTTCTCCAACTCTTGCTTTAGATTAGCATTTTCTTCGATGTAATGATTAATTGCCTTTTGTTTTGTCATCAGCGTAGAATTCGTCATCGTTAAAGCCTTTTCTCTTTCAGAGTTCGTTGTTTGAAGACCTGTCACTGTTCTGTTCAACACGCTATAAGATTCTTTCACATAGCTGATATCAGATAGTAACTTTTCTATCAGTCTTTCTCTATCAAACAGAGTCACATCTTTTTCTTCGCAATTTTTGCAAGCTTCCAAACACTTCTTGCAAGGCTTGTCAACTTCAACAATCTTCTCAATCTCGATTGTTTTTACTACTTCAATTACTTTTTCTTCACTAATTACCTTCTCAGTTTCAGTCATCTTTTCTTCATTCACAATTTTAACTTCTTCAGTTTGAACAACAGTTTCAACCTTCACATCTTGTTGTTTTTCTTTTGCAGCTTGTTTCTCCTTCAGTTTCTCCATGCGATCTGCAAAATAAAAATGAAAACTTTCAGGAGAAAGATGATTTTTAGCAATATTAATATGTTTCTCTTCCTCATCATCACTGCTACTCTCGATCGGTGTTTGATCAAACTCTACAGATTTTTCAGAATCATCATCTGAAATACCAGAATCAGATGGTGTTTGATCAAAAATAACTTCTTTTTCTGAAGTATCATCATTTTGTACACTCTCATCTGTAGTTAATGACTCAGAATCAGCACTTTCTGAACTTTCTTCAAATGTAATCGATTGATCTTTCACTGTTTCACCAATTGATCTCATCCAAGTAGCAAACAAATTTGGTTCTCTAACAATCTTTGCAATGAAAGCTTTGAAATCCCCTTTTTCATCAACAAACATATCCCAGCTGAATCCTTCAGGTAGTTGTTCATCATTTTGATCCACTAAACATGCTGTGCTGTTAGAAGAAATGTAGTTGCTTCAGTTGAAATCTACCAAACATCCTTTCTTTGAATCTTCAATCTTTCTACCATGAGCCGTCTGTGAGTCTTGTGTCTGACCAACTTGCTGATAAATGGCTTTCCGGTAGTAATCATCTTTTCCAAATGGATTTTGAGCACCACTAACTTCTCTGTTCTTGCACTCCCTCTTAAAATGACCTTTTTCCCTGCACCTGAAACAAGTAACTTTAGATTTATCAAATCCTAAAGTAGAAACACAAGCATCAAGAAAGTCATTTCTCCCAGTGATTGTTTTGAACTTCTCAGCACGTCTAAGAACACTTGCAAGACACCATTTGATATCCATTAGTTCCATCTCTTCGGCATCTATTTGGTCGTAATCCTCTTTGGTAAGCATAGGATTTCCAATTCTACCAGCAACTAAACCTTCATATGATATAAGCACGGAACCAAGCAATGCCATATGATCTTTTGCAATGTCTTCAGAAAAACTTTGACCTTCTGGAAGATTTAGAGCTATATTGCATTGAATCACACAACCATTTCCCAACTTTGTGCTTTGAGTCTGAAAACTTTCTGATGAGCTTTTCGGATTTACACTTGGATTCAATGAAAAACCACTGTTGCTTTTGTTTGAGTTTTGATCAGTCTTTTCTGTAGAATCCCCAACACTATAAGCAGTCTGGATTTTCGGACTTCTCTCAGCTTCTGGAGTTGGAACATTACCCTTGTAATACATCTTTACATCTTGTTGACCACTTGGATTATTCATCCTTGCGATCTTCTGCTGTTCCAAATCCTGACTTTCAATCTTTTCAATGAACTGAGAGATTGACAACCCTTCATAAACTCCGGTATTTTTCAGTATCATCAAATATGTTCCCCACTCTTTCTGAGGTAAAGCATCAGCTAGCTTATCCACCCATTCCTCATCTTCTTTGTTAATGTTCATCATTGACATTGTTCGAACTAAGTGACAATATCGTTCAATGAGTTTCTTTGTATCTTCTCCGGGCAAACTTGTGAACAAGTCAAACTCCTTTTTAATCAACGCCTTTTTGCTTTTAATCATGTTTGCACTACCTTCAACTTTGACTTTCAAAGCATCCCAGATTGACTTTGATGTTTTGTCATGTTGAAGTAGTATAAAGATGTCTTCTTTGATAGCTTGTTGAAGCAAACTGATCATCATTTTTTCAGCTCGATACATTTCCCGTTCTTCATTACCAAACTCTGAAATTTGTTTTACTGTCTCCATTTCAGTACGTGGTAGCATATACTTTTTCAGAATACATTCCCATGATCTTAGATGATTTGCTTGCACCCAGTTTTCGAAACGATCTTTCCATCCATAGTATTCCTCAATGCACATTAGCTTCGGGGGTTTCTGAGTAGTCCCCGTTTCATTCTCTGAATTCATATTCTGAGCAATGGAAGATGAACTAGACGATGTTGCAAACGCGTTGTGAAAATCGTTATCCATGTTTCAATAGCACGATTTTCAATAACAGATTCTTTCAAGCGAAATAGTCAATTTGTAGCTTTCAAGCGAACTGGTCAACTGAACTTTCTTCAAGCAAAATAATCTGTCAAACTGGTTGAAGCGAGACTAATCGATTCGTTGAAGCGAAATCGTTCAAGCGAAACTGTCTGAAGTGAGAATCCTGAAGCGAAAACCTTGAAGTGAAACACTGAAGCGAAAACGTTGAAGCGAGATGTTAAGTGTCGCTTGAAAGTTCAAGCGAAATCGTCCAATGAAGCTTTGTTCTTCAAGCGAAATCCATTCGAAGGTCGATTTTGATCACTTTTAAGTCGAATTTTGCTATGAAACTTTCAAGGGTTTGTTATCCTGTACTTTTAAACAATCCGTGAGAAATTGAATAGTTTTTGACCGTGAAAAATTTCTGAAATGATGAAAGAATATGTAGAAGTAAGAGATTTTGATCAATTTCAGCTGAATTTTGCAGAACTCCTCCTCCAGGCTCTGATACCAATTGAAAGGATCGTGTTCGCGACCTAAACGAGTCGGTTCAGAGGAATTCCATCAAATACAGGTGCGGAAAATAAGTATTTGATCTATAAACAGCTTAATCTTCACTTTAACACTGATTTGTATTGATTAGAAAACAATTACAATCAGTTCTCACACCGGCAGCACCTCGGTATGGAAATCACACAAAAACAACTTATAATTTCGCTTGACACTAAACTCCTATATATAGACTTCAAGGTTTCGCTTGGGATGGACATCAGCATGTCTCAAGCGAAATCTGATGAAATGATTTCGCTTGAGATGCTTCAAGCGAAACCTTCAACTTAAACTATTGTTCAAGCGAAATCTCACTAAATCTATCACATTTTCTCAATTTACGTGCCCTGATCTTTTCTAACTAGTGTAAGACTCGAAACAAGACGAAGTCGACAGATGTAGTGCACCAACAGATGAAAACCTCTTCCCTTATCCTGCTGAAACCCAACTTCCAGTAAACTTGGAACCGGCCATCCCAGATCCTCTGATCCACACCCAACCTCTAGGAGAAATGGACGAGTGGTGGACCAACGACTGGCAGTTTCAAAATCTCGTAAATAATCCTTACACCTTTTTCCCTCAGTTCGACCCAGAACCTGCACCAAACCCACCAATGAGCATGGAAAATTTAACAGAACTCCGCCATTTTGGCGAGGAGCTGATAGATGCAGGGAATAGGATCCGGGAGGTAGGAGAACAAATCTCCTGGAAGTACGATGAAAGGGAGCGTCGTTTCTAAAAGTACCAGCTAACAGGAATTAGGTGTGGTTGTGTGGTGTTTGTTTAATAATAATATAATCATAAAAATATAATTATGTGTAATAACTTAAAAAAATAAAACTTTATAAAATAACCAGTTTGTACGGATGCATAATATATATTAATATCAAAAGTCGAAAGATCGACAATTTTGGCTATATTTGTTTACTTAATTATGTGCAATTATTTTATTATGTTTGGTTATTAATTATTTTATGCTAATTACTTATATAACTTAATTACCAGATGGCACACACTGGTAATGAACCCGATAAGTAAGTTAATCAATCTGAGCATAACAATGAAGATCAATTCCTGAATAGGCAAGATATCGAGAATATCGTTGCTCAGGGAATAGCCAATGCTATTCCAGCAATACTTGCTGCTGCCCGAAATCCCGTTGAACCTCAACAAATTATTCCTAGCAAACGCACACACCGTGACAATTTCAGTAATAGTGTAAACGGAGGCGGCAACAACAACAATAACGATAATATAATGCAAGCCCCAAGTCTAAAAAGAATGAAAGCTGCAACGCCTGGTTGCACTTACAAGGAATTTCTTGCCTGTAAACCAGCTGAATTTGCAGGCAATGAAGGGGCGACTGCTGCACTGCGTTGGTTAGAGAAAACCGAGGCAGTGATTATGATAAGTAAATGCGTCGAGGAAGACAAGGTCATGTACGCGGTCGCATCTTTTTAAAGAAGGGGCGCTAGAATGGTGGAATATGGTACTTCAAGCTAAAGGAAGAAATATGGCCTATGCCATGAGTTAGGAAGAATTTAAGCAGTTAGTGGAAAGAAAATTCTATCCCGAGTATGAAAAGGAACAAATGACAAATAAGTTCCTGAACCACCGAATGGTGGATGTAGACTGTCGAGGGTATACTTCGACATTCTTCGAATATGCTAGAGTGGTACCAACCCTGGCTTCGCCAGAACCGGTACTTATTTCCCGCTATATATGGGGATTGATTGGCGAAATCCGTGATATCGTTAAAGCTGCGAGACCATGCACTATTAACGATGCTGTGGAATTAGCTAACACCCTAACTGACGGACTGGTACGCCCAAGAGAAGAAACCCGAAAAAAGGAAGTGGCCTAAAAGATTACCCAAGGATTCCGTGTGGGTAATCGTAGCAATTTCAAGAGAAAAGGAACCGGGCAATCTTCCACTGTTCCATTTTGTAATACCTGTAAAAGGAAGCATTTTGGAAGATGCAAAGGGTATTGCAATTTCTGCAAAATCCCGGGGCACCAAGAGGAAGATTGCAGGAAGAAGAAAACAACAGTCTGCTACAACTGCGGAGAAACTGGACACTTTAAGCCAGACTGCCCAAAACTGGTCAAACCAGCTGATAACAAAGCCAAACCTGCAGAAGGAACTACCAAGAAAAACGCAAGAGCCTTCCAGTTAACTACTCAGGAAGCAGAACTAATCCTTGACGTAATAGCTGGTACGTTCCTAGTTCACAACATTTATGCAAAAGTATTATTTGACTCTGGTGCAAACCAAAGTTTTATAAATACTTCATTCTGCCAAGCTCTTAATCTACCTTTAACCAAGCTTAGGCAAATTTTTACGGTAGAAATGGCAGACGATAATTCTGTTCACATAGATAAGGTTTTGCTGGAAGGAAAAATAGAACTTTTAGGTCATAAATTTTCCGCAAACCTGTTACCTATGAAGTTAGCTGAATTCGATGTGGTATTAGGAATGGATTGGTTAGTAGCCAACCATGCTCGAATTTTTTGTGATAAGAATTCCGTAGAAATTTATACACCCTCAGGAAAATTAGTGGTGATTACAGGAGATAAGTCACGTAAGCCAATGAAATTCATTCCAGTAATGAAATTGGCCAGTTATTCAAGAAAACAAGAAATAGTGTATATGATTTCGGTAATCAATAACACTAAGGGTAAGGAACTTAAGGAAATTCCAGTAGTAGCAGAATACCCAGAAGTATTCCCAGAAGAACTACCTGGATTACCACCTGATAGGAAAGTAGAATTTAGAATTCATCTAATTCCTGGAACTACACCGATATCCAAGGCACCTTATCGGTTAGCACCCACAGAAATGCTAGAATTGAAAAAGCAGTTAGATGAATTACTAAGTAAAGGATTCATACAACCTAGTTCCTCCCCGTGGGGAGCTCCAGTGTTGTTTGTAAAGAAGAAAGA
This sequence comes from Helianthus tuberosus, assembly GCA_030545235.1. NCBI lineage: Eukaryota > Viridiplantae > Streptophyta > Magnoliopsida > Asterales > Asteraceae > Helianthus > Helianthus tuberosus. The sequence continues at coordinate 48,914 of JARYGA010018959.1, read as the reverse complement.
TGGGTCGATGAAAATGTGTATCGATTACAGGAAATTAAATAAAGTTACAATTAAGAATCGATACCCATTACCTAGGATTGATGATCTTTTTGATCAACTACAGGGAGCAAGATATTTTTCTAAGATAGATTTACGCTCCGGATATCATCAATTGAAGGTACAAGAAGAAGACATACCTAAAACTGCTTTCAGAACTAGGTATGGTCATTACGAGTTTACAGTCATGCCCTTTGGATTAACAAATGCTCCTGCAGCATTTATGGACATGATGAATAGAATTTGTAAACCGTACCTGGATAAATTCGTAATTGTCTTCATAGACGATATACTTATTTATTCAAAAAGCCAGGAGGAGCATTGTGAGCACCTGCATGCACTCTTAACCTTGTTAAGAAAGGAGAAGCTTTACGCCAAATTCTCGAAGTGTGAATTCTGGCTACAAGAAGTGCAATTTTTAGGTCACATGGTGAATCACGAAGGCATTCACGTAGATCCTGCTAAGATAGAAGCGATCACCAAATAGAAGGCCCCGCAGTCAGCTATGGAAATTAGAAGTTTTATAGGATTAGCCGGATACTATAGACGATTTATTAAGGATTTTTCCAAAATAGCTGTACCATTAACTAAGCTAACCTGTAAAGCAGTTAAGTTTGAATGGGGACCTAAACAAGAAGAAGCTTTCAAGATCTTAAAACAGAAATTAACAAATGCTCCAATCCTAGCCTTACCAGAAGGAACGAAAAAATTTGAAGTATACTGTGATGCTTCAAAACTAGGATTAGGATGTGTGCTAATGCAACGCAAGAAGGTAATTGCGTATGTATCAAGGCAATTGAAAAAGCACGAAGAAAACTATACAACACATGACTTAGAGTTAGGAGCTATAATTTTTGCTCTAAAGATTTGGAGACATTATCTGTATGGAAGTAAGTTTACTATCTATATAGACCATAAAAGCTTAGGATATTCCACTCCAGGATCCCGAATATCCGCTACTTCTTTACCCTGAGGATTAGTTGCAGGATATAAGACATGTATTATTGGTACTTGGGTCCCTTCCGGTATCCTGATTGATGATCCCAGATTTGCTAAGGCATCCGCTTCAGCATTATCCTCTCTTGGTACCTGTTCAAGTGTAAAAACATCGAAATATCCTGCTAATTTTTTGAGAATATCAAGATATTCAGTCAATTTCTCACCCTTAACTGCATATGATCTATTAAAATGGTTAGTAATTAACAAAGAGTCAACATATGCTTGTAAATTTTTTATACTCATACTCTTAGCCAATTCTAATCCTACAATTAAAGCTTCATATTCTGCCTCATTATTGGTAGCAGGAAATTCACACCTAATAGCCTGGGGTAATATGTCCCCCTGTGGCGATTTTAGTAGTATTCCCAATCCTACTCCTCTTATGTTAGATGCACCATCAGTATATAATGTCCAGGATCCTAAGGATTCTCCTAACTGTTGAACTTCTAGGTCTACCTCATCCTGAATGTCACTACTAAAATCAGCCACAAAGTCAGCTAAAGCCTGAGACTTTATGGCATTCCTAGGTTCATATACTAAATCATAGGCACTTAACTTTACCGACCACTTAGCCATTCTGCCTGACATCTCTGGTTTTCTAAGCACATTCTTGACAGGATAATTTGTTTTAACATGAATCCTATGTGTCTCAAAGTAATGTCTAAGTTTCGTTGATGCCATGACTAATGCTAGTATTAATTTTTCTAAGTGAGAATACCTAGTTTAGCATCTAACAAACTTTTGCTAACATAATAAACAGGATATTGCTGACCTTCATGGTCTTTTATAAGAACGGCACTTACAGCATTCCCTGATACAGCAAGGTACAGGGATAGTGGTTCACCATTTTCGGGTTTCATCAGTAGAGGTGCGGTTGAGAGATATCGTTTCAAATCCTGTAGGGCTGCTTCGTGCTTCTCACCCCACTCGAATTTTTTGTTCTTCTTCTTCAGGATATCATAAAAATCTTTGCATTTCTCTGAGGATCTTGAGATAAATCTGCTTAATGCTGCCACTCGCCCCGTTAATCGTTGAACATCTTTCATATTTGAGGGTGATTTAATATCCAAGATGTCTTTAATCTGCTCCGGGCTTGCTTCTATTTCTCTTTTGGTCACCATATATCCTAGGAATTTTCCTGCTCCTACTCCAAAATGGCACTTGGCAGGATTCAGCTTCATATTATACTGATCCAGGATATCAAACGCTCCTTTAATATCCTGGAGGTGATCCTGAGCTTTCTTTGACTTTACCACCATATCGTCAATGTACACCTCCATGGTGTCCCCCAGTTTGTCTTTGAACATCATATTTACCAATCTTTGGTATGTTGTACCTGCATTTTTCAAACCAAAAGGCATAGCTGTGTAACAATAAATACCTGTTGGTGTCATGAAGGCAGTATCCTCCTGGTCAGAAGGCTCCATTTGGATCTGTTGAAATCCTGAGGATGCATCCATGAAAGTCAGCATTTCATGCCCAGCAGTGGCATCTACCATCGCATCAATATGGGGAAGAGGAAATGGGTCTTTAGGACAAGCTTTATTCAAGTCTGTGTAATCCACACAGACTCTCCATTTTCCGTTCTTCTTCTGTACCACTACCACATTTGCTAGCCACCTTGGGAATTTGACTTCTCTAATCATTTTGGACTTCAACAATCTTTCAACTTCTTCTTGAATAATTGTATTGCGTTCAGGAGCAAACTTCCTTCTCTTTTGTTGCACTGGCTTGAATGATTTATCAATTCCAAGCTTGTGAGTGATAATATCTTTGGATATGCCTGTCATATCCTCATGCTTCCATGCAAACGTTGACATCCTGCATTTTAAAAAGTTAATTAATTGTTCTTCAATATCCTGAGGGATATTGGTTCCCACGAGCACCGAAATATCGGGATTATCTTGGTCCAGGACAATTTTCTTCACATCCTGCTCCGGATCCTCCACGATATCCTGGGCCCGCGTCTTTAATTGCTATGCTGCACTAGGTTTGGTTGAGGATTTCATCGAGGATGAGTAGCATTCTTTCGCCTCCTGCTGATCACTATCAACTTTAACAACTCCCCAAGGGGTAGGTATCTTGATGCATTGGTGATATGTTGATGGCACGACCTTCATATCGTGAATCCACGGTCTTCCCAATATAATGTTATAGCAGGATAGAGAGTCCATTACACAGAAACGTTGTATCGAGTTGACTCCTTCAACATACACCGGCAACTTTATCTCTCCCACTGTGTTTCTGGCCTCTCCACTGAACCCAACAAGCACGGTGGACTTCGAAGTGATATCCATTGGAGATACATTCATTCTTTTAAGCGTCTCTAGTTGGATTATGTTGACGGAGCTGCCATTATCAACCAATATCCTGCGTACAAAATGGTTAGCCACATATAACGTTATTACCAGAGCATCATGGTGAGGATCCTGGACAGTATCCCTGTCATCAGCATCAAATGTGATCACTTTGTCAGTTGTGAGTGTAGTCATCCTGACAGGTTTGTCTCCCCTTTCGGCCTTAGCTTCTTTTGCATGTCTCTTTGCTGCCGAATACGAAGTCCCACAAATGTCGGATCCTCCCGAAATGAAGTTGATTATCTTGGCATCCGCGGGAGGTGAGGCTGCTCGCTCAGGATCCTTATCAGTATCCTGACCCTTATTCTTCTTCCTTCCTAAGAGATCTTTCAAATATCCCTTGCTTAGAAGATAGCTTATCTCTTTCCTCAAAGCAATGCAATCCTCGGTCATATGTCCGAAATCTTCGTGGAAAGCACACCATTTTGATTTGTCTTTCCAATCCGCCTTTTGTTGATTCTTTCGAGGCCATCTTGCCTTGTCCCCTAGACCCTGCATGGCATATATCAATTCAGGGATGTTAACAGAAAAGCAATATTCAGATAATTCAGGATACTCTTCAGGATCCTCGTCTTCGACAGCATTCACTCTCTTGTTCTCATTTCTGCCATATGGCTTAGGCCGATACGACTTGAATGAGGATTCCGATTTCCTGTTAGTTGACTCATAAGTGTTGGATGAGTTCATCCTTTCTTGCATCTTTCTGTCATCTTCCAACCGAATGTATCTTAGGGCCCTGTTCCGAGCTTCATCCAGGTTCCTGCATGGGTTCATTACAAGGTCTTGGTAAAATTGAGAATCCTTTTGCAACCCCATCTTGAAAGCTTGCACAGCCGTTGCAACATCAAGATGAGGAATGTCTAGTGATTCCCGGCTAAACTTGTTCACATAATCCCTAAGGGATTCCTGAGGCCCTTGTGTTATCCTGTAGAGATCACTTGTTAATTTTTCAAAGCTCCTACTACAAGAAAACTGACTATTAAATAAATTTACTAAATGAGCAAAAGATGTAATTGAATGTGGAGGAACATTCAAGAGCCACTTCAAAGCTGATCCTGTCAAGGTTGAACCAAAACCCTTGCACAAGCATGCTTCTTTGAGATCCGGAGGGATAGGGTTGATCTCCATCCTCTCCCTATACTGAGCAATATGCTCCTCAGGATCCGTCGTTCCGTCGTAAAGCTTCATGTTGGGGGTTTGGAACCTCTTTGGAATTTCAGCATCACAGATAGGATATGCAAAGCGAGATATCTTATGACTGTCTTGAGACACTTCCGGGATCGGCTGGACCACCCCGGGTACACTTGATATCATGTCCTTCAACTTCTGAAGTTCCCTAGTAAGTGCTGATGTCACACCTGTATCCTGCAAGGATCCACCATTGTTAGTATTATGAGTATTATTATTATTTGACACGTTACCCGTTGGAGGATTTTGCCCATATCCTGAAGCATATCCTGAGCTCCTTATGGTCGATATCCTGACCGAGGAGGGTATTTCAGGGGTATGATTCTGAGGAAGGCTGGGCACAATATTTCCCCGGTTATCCTCAGTATACACAGCTGAACTGAAGTTCAAAGTTCTGGGTTGTAATGGAGTGACAATATCCTCAGCGGATCTGCTCGAGCCAGACTTCAGGAGTTGTATTTCCCTTAAGAGCATTTGGTTCGTTTCCTGCTGCTGCCTCATTTGTTCCTGCACACTTCCAAACAAGGTTAAAATTTCGTCGTTAGATGCTAAAACAGGGGCAGATTCCTGAACACTGCGGGTAGGGATAATATCCTGAGGTCGTGTAGAGGCTGGCATTCTTGGAGGAGGTGGTGGAAGCACCGAACCTGTAGTAGCAGAAGTCGTAGCAGACATGGTAGAGGAACTCATGTTTGATCGTGAGGCCATTGTGGACAATGTAGCAAAAAGTTTTGAAAATAAAAAACCGATTAGCGATTTGATAAAAAATTTTAGTAAAGAGAGCACCACTTGCCCCACGGTGGGCGCCAAATTGTTTTGGTCAAAAATTACCTAAGCAATTTAGTGATCAAATTAGTAATGTGAGGTAGTGTGCTAGAAAGTTTATAAAAAATGTGCTTGTTGAGTTATCTAGAAAATCAGTATTCAGGATACGGCTCAGGATATTGAGCTGTATCTGCGATCAAACAATGAGTAAATAATAAGCAAAAAATAATGGAAACGACACGAGATGTACGAGGAAAGCCCTTGATCAATCTAGATCGCCGGCATAAAACCTCGGGAGCTGACAATCGCAGCTGCCTTGTTCTTCTTATTGCTTTAAACTTCAGGATACAGTGCAGGATATCAACCAGATCGCTAAGTGTTACAATGAATTCGTGTGAGAGTACAATTTGCGAGAGAGCAAGTGTTGGTGTGTAGTGAGTGTGATTGCAGTGAAATTGTTGTGTCCTATTCGATCCGGTGTTCCTCCTATTTATAGTAACGAAATACAAACAAATATCCCTATAAACATGGGATGCTCCGAATATTCCATCACGAACGTCATAGACCGAGTAATAAGGCTTCAACGTCTTTCTTTGAACGGTTTGGACCGAGTCTTCCGCAGAATTAGTCTTTGTGAATGTTGCTAGCTTCTAACCCACGTACCTGCACATAATCCGTTAGTGATCCTGAGGATACCATTCAGGATATTACCAATACCCTGAATCTGCACCCCGGACATGAACAGACATTATTTAATCAAGATATAAGCCAAGATATTTCTCAGGATATGAGCTCAGAAATTAGCCCACAACACCAAGATTTAAGAAATAATTTCTGGTGGATAGGAATGAAAAAGGACATAGCTAGATATGTTTCCAAATGTCTTACTTGTTCACAAGTTAAAGCTGAACACCAGAAACCTTTAGGTCTACTTCAGCAATTAGAAATGCCTGTATGGAAGTGGGAACTCATAACCATGGATTTTGTTACTAAGTTACCCAAAACCAGAAAAGGTAATGACGCGATTTGGGTAATTGTGGATTGATTAACCAAATCAGCTGATTTTCTACCTATGAAAGAAACCTTTAGCATGGAAAGGTTAGCCAAGTTGTATGTAGATGAAGTAGTATCCTTACATGGAGTTCCACTCTCCATTGTATCAGATTGGGATAGTCGTTTCACTTCCAAATTCTGGACAAGTTTCCAAGAGGCTATGGGAACTCGACTAAATCTAAGTACTGCATATCTTCCTCAAACAGACGGACAGAGTGAAAGGATGATCCAAACCTTGGATGACATGCTTAGGGAATGTGTGATAGATTTTGGTGGAAATTGGGATGATCACCTACCTTTAATTGAATTTTCCTATAACAATAGCTATCATTCAAGCATTGAAGCTACCCCGTTCAAAGCACTATACAGACGTAAATGCAGAACTCCAGTCTGCTGGGCAGAAATAGGAGAAAGTCAATTATCAGGTCCTGAAATAGTACAAGAAACTACCGACAAGATCACTCAAATCAAGGAAAGACTAAAGACGGCTCGAGATCGCCAGAAAAGTTATGCCGATAATCGACGCAAGCCACTCGAGTTTCAAATTGGAGACAAAGTACTATTAAAAGTTTCTCCTTGGAAAGGAGTAGTTCGATTCGGTAAGAAAGGAAAGCTAAGTCCAAGATACGTAGGACCGTTTCCAGTAATCCAACGTATAGGACCGGTTGCTTATCGCTTACAACTACCAGAGGAGTTAGCTGGGGTACACGACGTATTTCATGTATCCAACCTCAAGAAATGTCTATCTGACGAATCACTGGTAGTACCTCTTCAAGATGTAGAGGTAAACGAAAAGTTAAATTTTGTTGAGAAACCACTACAAATAGAAGACTGAAAGATTAAGTTTCTCAAGCACAAGCGACTAGTGCTGGTCAAAATCAAATGGGATTCAAAGAAAGGACCCGAGGACACTTGGGAACTGGAATCGGAGATGAAGCGAAAGTATCCTTACTTATTTCAGTAAATCTCGAGGACGAGATTTTAAATAAGGTGAGGTGGATGTAAGGACCTTCAAAAATGTCCCTAAACGACCCGTAAATGAAAACCCGTACCCCTGAAACCCTAACACACATGAAAAACCAAGAAAAACAAAAGTTAGAGTTTCAGGCGGGCCGCGTAAAGGTAAGCATAACCTTACACGGGCCGCGTCAAAGTGAAGTTTGACCGGATAAGCGTCCAGATCCACGTGGCATCCACCTGGCAACCCTACTCGTGACCCAGCAAACCTACACGTAGACTAGGTGGCCACGCGGGCCGCGTAAGGATTGAGCAAGGGTTCACGCGGGCCGCGTGAGACCCATTTTTCTGCTATAAATAGAACAGGCCAAACTTATTAGTTACTGGCCTTGTTCTTGTGCATTGTTGTTTAAATTAGGTTACAAGGCTAATCAGTAGGCTAAACTCTGCCCGTTTAAATCTGCAATGTGAGTCATTCTCTTTTATCAAAAGTATTTTACAATACTCCAATTATTTTCAAATGTTATAATTACAGGGATTAAGTCATGGTTATCTTGAATCACTGGCTAATTGGGGTATTGTGCACATTACTAATTTCTCACAGTTAGGCTAATAAATCCTAACCGTGATAATCATCACTACTTGGGGAAAGACCCAATAGTGGTATGACCATCGTCACCAGGTGACACGACGCCAGATAAAAATAAGATAAAAGCCATTGTAATCGCTCTTATGCTGTAATTTATAACTATGTGTCATTTTATCAAATTGAGTGACTCACCAGTATTTCCCCGCTGATAAAATATTTTTAAAACATGTTTCAGGCGATCTGCTGTAAATCAAAGAAAACGTGCTACGGAGCACTAACAAGCTTGAAGAGGTGGCTCGGTTAAAATGAATAAACATGTTTTAATAAATCAGGGAATTTCCTAGTAAAATTCCTCTATTGTAAATTACGGGGTTTATCCCGAATTATGAAATAAAATAATCGGGCATTTTCAAGTTTTTGAAAGATCCTGATAAATCTTCAGCTGTCGCATCAAATAAATACCACGGGTTCCTGTCCCGCGGCTCCTGACCGGGTAAAACCAGGGCTGGGGCCGTGACATTTTTAGCAGGAGATGATGATGGTGATGAAGATGTTTTTGGTGGTGATGATGTTTTTGGTGAGGCAGTGGTTAAAGTGGGAGCAGTAGTTGTTGGAACAACTGGTGTTTCAACCACTGTTGTCATTACAACAGATTATGTGTCATGTGAAGTCTTCTGCTTTTTAACAGGAGATGATGGTGGTGATGAAGTTGTTTTTGGTGGTGAAGTGATTTTTGGTGGTGATAATGTTTTTGGTGATGCAGTAGTTGAAGTGCGAGCAGTAGTTGTGGTGTGTGTTGAAGTGGTGGCAGTTGTTTGACTAACAGCTGTTGAAACCACTGAAGTACCAACAGTTGTTGATACAACAGGAGTTTTAACATCTGTTGGTTTGGGAGATTGATGTCTAGTGGGATGCTTTCTTTGGACCTTAGGATTTTTTTCATCCTTTGGTTCTGAAATACCCTGCTCATTCATTTCCATAAAAACTCTCTTCTCCAGTTCAAACCTTGCTTTGTCCTTTGCCTCCATATCCCTTTTTACCCTTGCTTTTGCATCAGCAATGGCATTTGTGGTTACATCAATCTTTTTGGAACCATCTGGTAAAGGGATGTCTGCAAGCATACTTGAATTGCCTGGTGCAATGTACAATCCATCTTCATATCCCTTCTTTGTCAACTGCTTCATTTTCTCCCCTTTTTTGACATCAGCTGGTGGTGGGTTGTCCACAAAGATGATAGAGGGAGGAGCAGTGCCAGTGGTGTTTAGTAAATGGCCCTTGATTGCCTTGATATCTGCCTGGGTGTCTTTAAACCTTGCTTCCATGAGATTTCTGACCTTTTGAACTTGTATCTCATGTTGCCGACCAGCTAATTCTCTTTGATGGTGTAGCAGATGTTGAAACAAACTCCACAGCTCATTTGGAGTGGGAGTAGATGAAGGAGCAGCTGCTGAAGTTGGTGCAGCAGTGGGTGGTACCTTTTGTGCTTTCAACAACTGTTGTAGCATGTCTTTGATTTCTGCAACAGATGTATCAAGCTTGTCAACTCTATTCGTCAATTCTCGGTACATTAAACCATCACCCAACTTAATGGGATCATCTGATTTCCCACTAACAGTGGTTGTATCAGTGGTTGCCTTAGGAAAATTTTCCCAACAGGTATCCAATGATGTCCCTTGTTCTCGGTACTGAGGACTTCTTTCCTCAGCAACTAATAACCTTTTAAATGTACCAGTGGTTGGAACAAACACACCAGTGGTTATCAGAGTTGATGCAGAGGAAATTTCCTTCAAGGAAGTCTAATTTATGAAACAACTGGCCAGGTGTAGATCAGTGGATCCAACACCTGTAGTTGCTGCTTCGCTTGAACTACTAACAGGAAGTACTTGTACATCCTGCAGTGTAACCTCCTTTGCTGTTGTTGGTGGGTTAGCAATGATAGGGAGTTCAGACTCAGTCACTTGTGGTGGCATGCACTCAGTGATAGGTGGTTGAGAGGAACTGATTTCTATCTGAGCTACATCAACTGTATCCAACAAAAGTTTTGTTTGTGCAGCAATTTGAGAGGTGAGTATGAGTGTGGAAAGAGAATTTGCCCCGGGAAGTGGGCTGTGAATGATAGTATCAAGTGATTCTAGAGCATCATAAATTGGTGTCCCGATTCTTACAAACTGTTCTTTTTGAGAAGAAGCAGGAGGAGTTTGAGGCTCGGGTTGAGATGTTTCTACCATCTGTTGTGAGGAAGTAGCAGCAGTGGTTTCTGGTGACTTTTGTGTTGTCACTGGCAGTTGCTCTGGGATCTCATCTTCCAGAGTTGCCTTTGTTTTAGGTTTGGGGGGCTTTTGTATTTTCTTTTGTCTTGGTCTTTTGGTGCATTTAGGTGTGGGTTTCATAGCAGTTGTTTTTCTGCTGTGATCACCTTGAGAAGTGGGCTCAGCAGCAGGTGCCTGAGGAGCAGTGGTAGCTGCTAAAGTCTGCTCAGGAGCCTCTGCTTGTGTTTTGGACACTTTTGATAGCCTTGTAAATGTTACAGGTGTAAGGCCATTTATTTGAAAAGGTTTACCCTGCATGAGTACATGAGCATCATCCTTTCCAAATTTCTTTTGAAAATAAAAGATTAGGAACCTTGGAAATAGTTAAAATGATTTGCTAGTAACATTTTTGACCAAGTCATCAAAGATCTCCTGGGAATAGTTAAAGTTTTCCCCATGCAAGATAGCATAACCCAAGAATTGGATCTTTAATGGAATTTCATTGAAAGCAGTGGTCTTATTAGAAACACACATTAAGAGGGTATGAAACAAAAACCTTGTGGCAGGGGGAAAACTGCCTTTTTGCAAAGTGTCTTTTTTCATTTCCTCTGCATACCCTCTTTCTAAAAAATATGTTTGATACTCTACTTTTGGGAAAGAAGTTTTACCTAGAAGATCATTGAGTTCAAACACTTCAGAGATTGTTTGTGGTGTGATTTTAACTTTAACACCCTTTATCGAGGAATTGATGGCTATGGGTATTTCATCTTGAGATTCAAGTTTTGCATTTTTCCAAAATTCCCTCTGGGTTGCCAAGTAAATCGGAGCATCAGAAGTCAACAAAGTTTTGTACTTTGAAGACGAAAGAGCATCTATGACGGAATTGAAGGTTTCAGTGTTACTTGGTTTTGTCAACAGACCCAAGTAGTTATGGGGAGCTTTATATGGAATTTCTATGGCCTTTTGAGTGGATTTCTCAAATGATGAAGACGGTGATTTTGCCATTTGAGGAAGAAGGACGATAAGGAATTTTGAGAGAAATGGAGGATAACTGCTTTGAGAAAGGAATTTTGAAATCGATTCGACAGTAAAAACCCTGTTTGGGGGTTTTGATCAGGGTTTTATAGGGGAAAAAGTGAATGCTGACGTGGCAGCGGTTACAAAAGATCTGACCGCTATGTACTGTCTACGAGCCAACCCCTGATGAGTAATGGAAGACAGTTGTTTTATGAAGCCAGTGATGAAATAATATCAGTGGTTGTAATGGTTACAATGAAAATAGTGGGAGACTTTAAGACATCAGTGGATAGCCTATCAGTCCTGATGGTGCAATGTTGAGATTATTAAAATAAATTATTACAACGGATTTTTGATTTCCTGAAAACATTTTGATGCTTATAATTCATGAAAAATTTTCATTTTAACTATTTTTAAGATGCATGTTGAGATTATTAAAATAAAGTATTACACGCTAGAGTTACCACTTGTTAGGATTTCGTAGGTTAAATTGTAACGATTAGGTAAAATTGTAATTTCATTGTAATTCAATTTTTTAACTATCAGTGGATAGCATACATTGATTGAAACACAAATGTTTGGTCACTCAGTGGTCAACATGAAAAATGAAGAAACAGAGGTTGTCTTTCAACAGTGGATAACATTTAACAATCAGAAGTTTGAACCAAAATAGAGGTTGTAACTATTTTGAGAATGTTTGACGTTAAACAGATATTTGACCTTAAAAATCAGTTTGGACGTAAACAGATGTTTGCGCTTAAACAAATAACCCTTTAAGAGGAAGCAAGTGTCCGTCTATTCATTTGAGATGACTCATTGCATTACATCCCTATTGAAAAACAGAATCCATAAATTTAGGGAAAATGGATTTAAAAGATGATAACCCAACAGTGCAAGATCTCATTCTACAGCTCCGATCAATTCAGGGGTATTCTCAAATAATAGTTCCTAGATGTATAAAGAACGACAAAGACAGACAAATGTACACAGTCCTACTTCTTTGAACATTTGTCGGTCTTCAAACATCTGCGAATCTACGAAGCATTATCTCATTGGAATGTAACGATTAGGAAAACCAATGATTGTCAATATCAGTGGATGTCAACAATAAAAATGTGAGCCGTGAATATTTTTTAACTATCAGTGGATAGCTAACAGTGATTGAAACACAGATGTTTGGTCAATCAGTGGTCAACATGAAGAATGAAGAAACAGAGGTTGAACATCAAACCAATCCTTCACAATATTAAACGTCTGTTAACTTACCAAACAGATGTTCAAACAAAATTCAACATCAACATAATCTAAATCTTACTCAAACACTAAATAATAAGTAAAAATAAAACACAACTTAGATTCATAAAATTAAATTTATTCATTTATTCATGATCTTAAAACTAAAAGTCCAATAATTACATCACACACTGAACAGTATTAAAGTTCAAATCTAACAATAACAGTAAGAATTAAGAAAGTTTAGTTTCAACTCCATCGATTGCTGAACCTCTCGATGTATGTCCTTCAGCATCGCCATGAACTGCACGTCTCTATCCCCGCACTCTATATTACTGACAAGACAAATAAGAAACAAACCTAAAATGAAAATGTCTCTTCTCAACTGTTGTAGCACATATGAGTTTCCACAATATTGGACGAATCTATACTTTCTATAAAAGGAGAAAATCTTCCTGACGCAAGAAAACCTAAATTTTGATTTAACAAAACTACATATCGTCCGTTTAAGCTGCACCTTTTCACGATAGAAGATACATATCGTCCGTTAAAGCTGCAACTCTCACATCAAAGAAGGTAACACATGCAACTTCTCATGATGTTGCAACAATGATACTGCAGCATCGATATTGAAACGTTGATGTGGGATGCGAATTTTCATTGAAACAGCGATGTTGGAACAATGATACTGGAACGGTAACATATAAACATAAACAACAAACATTCAAACAAAGTAGTGTAATCGGAGATTAGCGGCTGAATCACGAGAAAGATGCATTTGAGAGAGAGAGATACGCTCACATATACGAGCGAGCGAGATTTGAATGTGACACCAGATAATTATATCTTATTTATAGGATTAGAATATATGGTTTGAATTTCAAAATTACTGATATTATCAGTAATTACTGATCTGATTTGAAAGCAATTGTCATGATGTTTATTGGGAACTGAAAGGTAAGTAGTGTATATCCTTATTTCCAGCTTTATTAAGCTAAAAAAATATTAGAAATGAAATGCAAAGTAGGAAACAAAAGAGAGAGAACATTAATTTTAATTTACCATTTTGCATATTTTGAATTTCAAAATTACTGATATTACTGATCTGATTTGAAAGCAATTGTCATGATGACTTTTCTAATTTTTATTTTAACTTTACTTTAGAGATAATAACCGTCAGTTTGAAATTCACATTGTCAATATTTTAAATGTCCAAAGCTCAAGAAATTGACATTAATTACTGATTTCATTTGCAACAAATAGTCAGCAAGAATTTTTTTATTTTTTAATTTAACTTTAAATTTTATCATGAAAACAATGTTGGAGGAACTCTTATCTCATTTGAATGTAACGATTAGGTAAAATGGTAATTTCATTGTAATTCTAGTTTTTATTTGATAATTTCAATCTATCACTAATTAACACCATCAGTAATAAAAATGTGAGCAGTGGTTGTTTTTTAGGAAAACCGCTGATGGTCAATATGAATGGATGTCAACAATAAAAAAGTGAGCAATGGCTATTCTTTCCTATCAGTGGATACCCATCAGTTTTTTAAACAAAGATGTTTGGTCAGTCAGTGGTCAACACGAAGATTGAAGAAACAGAGGTTGTTTTATCAGCAGTGGATAACTTTTAACAATCAAATGTTTCAACCAACACAGTGGTTGTAACAGGCTTTTAAATAGAAGTTGGGCCTTAAACAGATGTCTCGCCTTATATATCAGTTGTCTGGACTTAAACAGAAGTTTGACCTTAAACACATGTTTGCCCATAAACAGAAGTTTGACCATAAACAGATGTTTGGCCTTAAACAAATGTTCGAGCTTAGACAAATGTTTGCCCATAAACATCTGTTTTAAAAAAAAAAGACAAATTTCAAGAATACTATACCCAAACAATCAAAATGAGGAGCTTAATAAACACAAAGACTGTTATAGCAAATAACCTCTACTGATAAAACAAACTCTGCTGCCCATATGAATACAAAAGCATCATAAAGCTAACATCTGCTGTTGAAACAAAGGTCTACAAAACATAACATCTGCTGATCATTCCACAATATAAATTGCTAACATCTTCAGTGACTTAACAGTGATAAAGTTCAACTGAGGATTTCAAATATATGTTTACACACGCCTCATGATGAACATCTGCTAATAAACACCGAGACGGTTCAAGCAAAGGTCTGCCAAAGAGAACCTCTGCTATGGACTAACAGATGATGCAGTTCAACACAGCATGTTTAACAGCAGTGCTTGAACAGACCACAATCAACAGATGATAATATAATAACAATAATATTCAAACTTGTAACACCCCAAATTCTCGTATGACATAAAATTATAATGAGTGGCCATGTTCTAATAAGTTAAAATGGAAAATATAAAGAATTGTGTCAAAAATAAAAGTTAGTAAAAGAAAGATGGCTAAGTTAGAATGTGAATTACTAAAGTGAATAGGGTCTAAAAGGTGAGGGACTAAATGTGTAATTATGTTATAAAATATGATAAAAAAAAAGAAACCAGAAATTGGGTCTGGGGGTGCGATCGTGAGAAGCCAGGGAAACTCCTTCCCTCTCAAAAACCCTAAATCTCTAAATTCCATCAATTGAAAGTGAAATTAGTGAGAAATCGAATGCATGAGCTAGGAATTCGGATTTTCTAAGTGTTCTTGACTCAAGTAAGTGAAATTTCTTGATTTGGTGATGTTTGATTTTGTGGGTTTAGAGTAATTCGTGAATGTAATGCAAAAATTGTTATGAATAATGGTTGCTATGGTTGTCTAAACATCAATAGATGTTAGATTTTGAATATAAGCATGGTTTAGGGCAAAACCCATTTTGCATGTCAAAAGATGGTTAAGAATTTATGAAGTTCTACATGCTAATTAGGTTGATGTTGGTGAAATTGTTAGGAATAATTGATTTAGAACTATGTGCTCATGACTAGAATGGTAGATTTCAAAATAATGGGATGTTTATGTTAATCAATGAGTGACTATGGAAATTGTGTTTAAGATGTTTGTACATTGTGCTAAACTAGTGATACGCACACAATGTGTTCGATGAAATGCCTAAGTGAGTTTAGTTATGGTTTTTACATGAATACTTGTTAAGTTGATGCAACTTCTTTATGATAATGATGTATGAGATTAGTAGACGCCATAACATATTATAAGGATTGTGAAAGTAATGTTTATGAAAGCTAAAATATGAGATGATGACATATAGGCACGAAGAAGGAAGAAGGCGCAAGTCACTCGAAGGCACAAGCATCTCAAGATCGCGGTAAGTTCATATGAACTTTATGTACTCTATTTGTAGCTTTATGTATAAAAATATTTAGTACTAAGAGTTTGGTGTAAGTTTACATTATGATTCATAATTGACTAGTTGTAATGAGTTTTATAATGATGATTGTTTTTAAGGATAAAATGATGTGATAGTGAATATGGAATGACCCGTCTAAATGGGTTAAAAGGATAAGTAGAATGGTTGTTGGAATGTGTAGAAATTGACTTGTTTATAACGGGTCAATTGATGTAAGTATATCGAAAGATATGGTATGTAGCGATTCATTACAAATGAATCGGGAAGTGGTATGATGAATGTTTCCGAATGGAAGTGACAATGTTATTAAAGTAATATGTTATGTTAACGGGTCGAACAATGACATGGAATTAAAAGAATTCAAATGTTATGTACTATGAACTAACATGTGTTTTGTTGTTATGAATGATAGGTAAATCACATGGTTAATTGCGGCGCGCTCGGACTGAACACACACAACGTTGACCTTTATACGCTTCCGGTTCAAGTTGTTTCTTTTGAATGGGTCGAAACGCCCTTTTGTGTAGTAAATGTTAAACTAGTTACTAGGATGATGGTAGTAGTTTGAAGTTAAACTTTGTTTTGAATAGTTCGGGTTTAATGTTTTGGGTGAAAAGCGTAAGGTTTAAAATTTAACATCTTTTGTAAATGTCGTTGAATGTATTTTGATTGATTTTGTATAAAAACAGGGAATCGTCTTCTTTACGAACGGGTCATGTCAAAATTTTGAAAATCCGAAACAAAAAAAAATTGTAAGAAGTTTATGTTAATTATTGATTATCGGAAAGTGGGCGTTTCACATTGGTATCAGAGCCTAGGTTTGAGGGATTTAAGCATTAAGTGCTTGAACTCAAACTGAAAGCTCGTGAGAAGTGTGTGTTCGTTCCACGGCGCAAGGCAAGTAAGTATTTTAAAAGTTGAAATTTTTGCATTACAAATAATTTAGTTACGGAATGTTATGGAATGGTTACGGGATGTTGTGGAAAGATGTGGGATGAATCAGATCAGTTTGGGGGTTAGAACGTGTCAAATGAAATGGGAGCTAAACATTAGGTTATATCAGATCTGGCGCCGCACACAGTTGTGTCGTTAAGTGACACAGCTGTGTGGACCGTTGATGCTTGTTGCTGAGATCAGGGTGTGTGGCAAGGCTGACACAGCTGTGTGACATTGTACTCAGATAACCAACACAGCTGTGTCTGGGCAAAATTTCCACAAACTTCATATTTTCTTGAGTTTTCCGCAACGAATCTCCAACAAGCTTTCCAAAACTACAATATTCAAATAAAACACAATTAAATGTCGATTCATTCGAATTTGTAACCAGAAATATATAAAATGGGGGATAAAATGTAAGGACTCTCAAAATGGTCCTAAAAAAATACCCGTAAGTATAAAACTGGACCCCTGAAACCTTACCCTATATCAAAAATCAAGAAAAAACAAAATCTTGGTTTTTAGGCGGGCCGCGTAAAAGACAAGGGATGTCTTACGCGGGTCACGTCAAACCATGATTGACCGGATAAGTGTTCTGGGTCCAAGTGTCGCCTACGTATCACACCTACTGGTGACTGGTCAAGGCTACTCGTAGACTGGGCGGCCACGCTGGCCGCGTAAGGTCGCGCTGAGGTTTTACGCGGGCCGCGACAGGCCTTAAATTCAACTATAAATAGCTTGTCACTTGCACAGTCCACTGGTGTCGAAATCATTTCGTAAAAACGAAGTGAAGCTGCTCTAAAGTCAAAATTACTTTCAAATTAGCGAGGTACTGCTCCGATACCGGGTATTAACTCGATCGCTGCTACGATTCAATGTTCGATCGATTAAACTATCCAATGGATGTTTAAGTGCTGCCCACATTAGGGTTTATGCTTTGGCATTCGTCGTTAATTCGATGGATGTTTAAGTATCGCACTTTGTCATTCGATGTGAAGGTTTAATATCGTGAGTTATCGTAAATGCTGTATTAGTTACTAACCGAGTTCGTGTGCATGTTATTAAATTTAGGTTAAAAGGCTAATCAGTAGGCTAGGTTCTGCTCAAATAAATCTGCAATGTGAGTCATTCTCTTTTTATCAAATTTGATTTCAAAATCATGTTTACTTTCAAAGTTATAATTACAGGGATTAAGTCTTTGTAGTCACCAAATTACAGCCGGTATGTGGGGTTTGTATACAATACTTGATAATCGTCACCATTGGACAACGGGTTAGCCAAGGGGTGATATTACTTGAATATTTGTGTACAGTATGGGTAAGCAAAAGCTTTCAAACATCTATCTTAAATTAGATAGGTCATCCAACGAGAAGGGAAGTTCATCCCAAACCAAACCCTCAAATCACTTTGCAATTCCTGAAGAAGGAATATTTGTGCGAAAGGCACATTATGAGGAACCACTTTCTCCTAATAAAAGAAGTTTAATTATTAAGAAAAGTCAGGAGAAAATAAATAAATCACGAGAGAAGAGAATTAATCAGAAAACCCAAGAACTAGGCAATAACCCACCATGGGAAGACAAGTTAGATGAAAAATGGGCAGATCTTTATATGTTAGCCACTGTAGTCATAAATGCAAATCTTTAAATACATGTCTCAAGTTTAGTAACCATATCACCTACAAGCTAGAAACTGTATCCAGTAAATAAATAAGGTTACGAGAAAAACCTCATATGTTTTTAATTGTCAGTTGTCTTTTGTATTAAATAAGCCACTCGGTATGCAATAATATTTAAAGGTTATTTATAAAAATTGTTATACAATTTTAACTTAGTAAATTTTGTTTATTTTGCATATGTGCTAAACAGCATGAACGACTTGTCTGACGCCCTTCAAAATCTAAATCTCTATCCAATAAAAATAGAGGTTTCCAGAGATTTCAATAGGTATATACCAGACATAGAAGAACCTGTGGAATTCAACGCTCCACCTCCGGAGAAACCCAAGCCTAAGAAAAGGAGGAGATTTGTAGGATGGAGGCGTGTGCGTAGGAGGAAGCCTGCAACTAGGAAGATTCCTAAAATAGAAAATCCCTTAGACAAAGGAAAGGGGATTGAAGTCAGGGAAGATTCTAGGCCACTGGAAATGGAATTTGGAGAAGATTCTAGGCAGGTGGAAATGGAAATTGGGGAAAGCTCTAGACAGATTGAGGAGTTACCATTTCAGGAGGAATTAGATCGTGCACTGGCAATCTGTGATATTGTCAGGCCTGTCAATAATAATTTCTACTCTCATCCTATTGAAAATCAACTCCCTATAAATTTGGAACCAGCAATCCCAGAACCTATAATTCACACCCAACCTCTAGGGATGGATGAATGGTGGACAAATGATTGGCAGTTCCAAAACCTGCTCAACAGTCCTTATTCATTTTTCCCTCAATTCGACCCGGAGCCTATACCAAACCCACCAATGAGCAATGAGAATTTAGCTGAACTCCGCCACTTGGGTGAGGAGCTGGTGGATGCAGGAAATAGGATCAGGGAGGTAGGAGAACAGATCTCCTGGAAATACGACGAGAGGGAACGTCGTTACTGAAATTCCAACTGACGAGGGGTAGAAGGATTATGAAAATGTGGTTGTATAATAATAAAAATAAATTATAATCTTATAAAATAACCTAAAATAAAACTTTGTAAGATATTGGTGTGTAGTGACGCATATTATAAAATATATAAAATGGAATCGAGAAATCGATAGTTTTTTTGTGAAATTGTATGATTGATTTTGTGTATAATTGTTAATTATTTGATACTAATAAATTATATATTAATTATCAGATGGAAAACGCTAATAATGAACCAGTTAACGAGGTCAATCAATCTGAACAACACCCAGAGGATCAATTTATGACTAGGCAAGATATAGAAAATATCGTTGCTCAATGGATAGCCAATGCTATTCCAGCAATAGTCGCTGCTGCCCAAAAACCTGTTGAACCTCAACAAATCGTTCCTAGTAAACGTATTTCTGAAGATAACTTCAGTAATAGCATAAATGGAGGCGGTAATCATCACGATGATGATCCATTGCAAGCTCCGCTCCCTAAGAAAATGAAAGCTGCAACACCTGGTTGCACTTACAAATAATTTCTTGCCTGTAAACCAGCTGAGTTTGCAGGTAATGAAGGAACGACTGCAACACTGCATTGGTTAGAGAAAACCGAGGCAGTAATTACAATAAGTAAATGTGACAAGGACGACAAGGTCATGTACGCGTCAAATCTTTTCAAAGAAGGGGCGCTAGAATGGTGGAATACAGTACTTCAAACTAGAGGAAGATATAGGGCCTATGCCATGAACTGGGAAGAATTTAAGAATCTTGTAGAAAGAAAATTCTGTCCCGAATATGAAAAAGATCAAATGGCAAATAAGTTCCTAAATCATCGAATGCTGGGTGTAGATTATCGCGGTTATACTTCGACATTCTTCGAATATGCGAGAGTGGTACCAACACTGGCTTCACCAGAACCAGTACTTATTTCTCGCTATGTTTGAGGACTGATTAGTGAAATCTGTAACATCGTCAAAGCCGCGAGACCTCACACTATTGACGATGCTGTGGAATTAGCTAACACTTTAACCGACGAACTGGTACGCACAAGAGAAGAAGATAGGAAGAAAGAATTAGTTCAGAAAATTACCCAAGGATTTCGTGTGGGTAATAATAACAATTTCAAGAAAAGAGGAACGGGACAATCCTCAATTCCGCCTTTCTGCAGGAATTGCAGAAGGAAACATTTTGGAAGATGCAATGTAACCTGCAACTTTTGTAAAGTTGTAGGACATCGTGAAGAAAACTGCAGGAAGAAATCCACAATTTGTTACAATTGTGGAGAAACTGGACATTTCAAGCCAGATTGCCCGAAATTAGTTAAACCAGCTGATAACAACAAAGCCAAAGCTGCAGAAGGAGCTACCAAGAGAAACGCCAGGGCTTTCCAATTGACTACTCAGGAGGCAGAACTCATTCCAGATGTGATAGCTGGTACGTTCTTAGTTCACAACATTTACGCAAAAGTATTATTTGACTCTGGTGCAAACCAAAGGTTTATAAATACTGCATTCTGCCAAGCGCTTAACTTACCCTTAACTAACCTTAGGCAGATCTTTACAGTTGAAACGGCAGATGGAAATTCTGTCAAAATAGATAAGGTTTTGCAAAAAGAGAATATAGAACTTTTAGGTCATAAATTTTATGCAAACCTATTGCCAATGAATTTAGCTGGATTTGATGTCGTGTTAGGAATGGATTGGTTAGTAGCCAACCATGCTCGAATCCTTTGTGATAAAAATTCTGTAGAAATTCAAGCACCTTCTGGGGAAGTAATCATGATTACAGGAGATAAACCACGTAAACCCATGAAGTTCATATCAGTAATGAGAGTTGCTAGTTATGAACGGAAGCAAGGAATAGTATATATGATTTCAGTAATCATTAATACTAAAGGTAAAGAACTTAAGGAGATTCCTATAGTCTCAGAATACTCAGATGTATTCCCAGAAGAGTTACCGGGATTACCACCAGATAGGGAGGTAGAATTTAGAATTCATCTGATTCCAGGAACTATACCAATAGCCAAGGCACCTTATCGGTTAGCACCTACAGAAATGTTAGAATTGAAAAAGCAATTAGATGAATTACTATGTAAAGGTTTCATACAACCTAGTTCATCCCCGTGGGGAGCACCAGTGTTGTTTGTAAAGAAAAATGATGGTTCGATGAGAATGTGTATTGATTATAGAGAATTGAATAAGGTTACAATTAAGAATCGATACCCATTACCTAGGATTGATGATCTTTTTGATCAACTTCAAGGAGCTAGATATTTTTCTAAAATCGACTTACGTTCTGGATATCATCAATTGAAGGTACAAGAAGAAGACATACCTAAAACTGCTTTCAGAACTAGGTATGGTCATTACGAGTTTACAGTCATGCCTTTCGGATTAACGAATGCACCTGCCGCATTCATGTACATGATGAATAGAATCTGTAAACCATATTTGGATAAATTTGTAATTGTTTTTATTGACGATATACTTATTTATTCCAAAAGTCAGGACGAGCATTGTGAGCACTTATATGCATTCTTAACTTTGTTAAGAAAAGAAAAGCTTTATGCCAAATTCTCAAAGTGTGAATTTTGGTTGCAAGAAGTGCAATTTTTAGGACACATGGTGAATCACGAAAGCATTCATGTAGATCCTGCTAAGATAGAAGCAATTACCAAATGGAAGGTTCCGCAATCCGTAATGGAAATTAGAAGTTTTATAGGGTTAGCCGGATACTATAGACGGTTTATTAAGGATTTTTCCAAGATAGCTGTACCATTAACTAAGCTAAACTATAGAGCAGTTAAGTTTTAATGGGGACCTAAGCAAGAAGAAGCTTTTAGAATTTTAAAGCAAAAGTTAACAAATGCTCCAATCCTAGCTTTACCAGAAGGGACCAAAGATTTTGAAGTTTATTGTGATGCTTCAAAACTAGGATTAGGATGTGTGCTAATGCAACGCAAAAAGGTAATTGCGTATGCTTCAAGACAATTGAAAAAGCACGAGGAAAACTATACAACTCATGACTTAGAGTTAGGCGCCATAATTTTTGCTCTTAAAATTTGGAGACATTATCTGTATGGAAGTAAATTTACTGTCTATACAGATCACAAAAGTTTAAGATATATATTTGGGCAAAAAGAGTTAAACATGAGGCAAAGAAGATGGATGGAAATTTTTTAGCGATTACGACTGTGATATTCGATATCACGAAGGAAAAGCCAATGTAGTTGCAGATGCCTTAAGTCGTAATTACCATGAGAAACAACGACGAGTTCGTGCTCTTAGGTTAAATCTACAGTTAGATTTAATGGAACAACTAAAACATTTCCAAGAAATAGCAATCGAGGATGATGCTGAAGGAATGAAAGGACGAATAAAAGAATTAGAACAAGGAGCTGATGGAATTTGGAGATTCCACAAAAGAAGAATTTGGGTACCTAAGCAGGGAGAATTAAGAAATAAGATTTTAGAAGAAGCCCATAAATCTAGGTATACTATGCACCCAGGAAACAATAAGATGTACCATGATTTAAGAAACAACTTTTGGTGGATAGGAATGAAAAAGGACATAGCTCGATATGTTTCTAAGTGTCTTACTTGTTCTCAAGTTAAGGCAGAACATCAGAAACCTTCAGGTCTACTAAAACAACTAGAAATGCCTGTATGGAAATGGGAACTCATAACAATGGATTTTGTTACTAAGTTACCCAAAACCAGAAAAGGTAATGATGCGATTTGGGTAATTGTGGATCGATTAACCAAATCAGCTCACTTTTTACCTATGAAAGAAACGTTTAGCATGGAAAGATTGGAAAAGTTGTATGTAGATGAAGTAGTATCCTTACATGGAGTTCCACTCTCCATTGTATCAGATAGGGATAGTCGTTTCACTTCCCATTTTTGGACAAGTTTCCAAGAAGCAATGGGAACTCGACTAAATCTAAGCACGACATATCATCCTCAAACAGACGGACAAAGTGAAAGGATAATCCAAACTTTGGAAGACATGCTCAGAGCATGTGTGATAGATTTTGGTGGAAATTGGGACGATCATTTACCTTTAATTGAATTCTCCTATAACAATAGTTATCATTCAAGTATTGAAACTGCCCCATTCGAAGCATTGTATGGAAGAAAATGCAGAACTCCCGTTTGTTGGGCAGAAATAGGAGAAAGTCGATTATCAGGTCCTGAGATAGTGCAAGAAATGACCGACAAGATTACTCAAATTAAGGAAAGACTAAAGACTGCTCGAGATCGCCAGAAAAGTTATGCAGACAATAGACGGAAGCCGTTGGAGTTTCAAGTTGGAGACAAAGTACTATTAAAAGTTTCTCCTTGGAAAGGAGTAGTTCGATTTGGTAAGAAAGGAAAGCTAAGTCCAAGATACATAGGACCATTTTCAGTGATCCAACGTATAGGACCAGTTGCTTATCGTTTACAACTACCAGAAGAATTAGCTGGAGTACATGATGTATTTCATATATCCAACCTTAAGAAATGTCTATCAGACGAATCTTTGGTAGTACCTCTCCAAGATATAGAGGTAAACGAAAAGTTAAAATTTGTTGAGAAACCTCTTCAAATAGAAGACAAAAAGGTGAAGTTTCTCAAACACAAACGGTTAGTACTTGTCAAGATCAAGTGGGATTCAAAGAGAGGACCTGAATACACTTGGGAGCTGGAATCGGAAATGAAGCGAAAGTATCCTCACTTATTCCAATAAATCTCGAGGACGAGATTTTAAATAAGGTGGGGAGGATGTAAGGACTCTCAAAATGGTCCTAAAAAATACCCGTAAGTATAAACCCGGACCCCTGAAACCTTACCCTATATCAAAAATCAAGAAAAAACAAAATCTTGGTTTTTAGGCGGGCCGCGTAAAAGACAAGGGATGTCTTACGCGGGCCGCGTCAAACCATGATTGACCAGATAAGTGTTCCGGGTCCAAGTGTTGCCTACGTGTCACACCTACTGGTGACTGGTCAAGGCTACTCGTAGACTGGGCGGCCACGCGGGCCGCGTAAGGTCGTGCTGAGGTTTTACGCGGGCCGCGACAGGCCTTAAATTCAGCTATAAATAGCTTGTCACTTTCACAGTCCACTGGTGTCGAAATCATTTCGTAAAAACGAAGTGAAGTTGCTCTAAAGTCAAAATTACTTTCAAATTAGCGAGATACTGCTCCGATACCGGGTATTAACTCTATCGCTGCTACGATTCAATGTCCGATCTACAAACTATCCAATGGATGTTTAAGTGCTGCCCACATTAGGGTTTATGCTTTGTCATTCGTCGTTAATTCGATGGATGTTTAAGTATCGCACTTTGTCATTCGATGTGAAGGTTTAATCTCGTGAGTTATCGTAAATGTTGTATTAGTTACTAACCGAGTTCGTGTGCATGTTATTAAATTTAGGTTAAAAGGCTAATCAGTAGGCTAGGTTCTGCTAAAATAAATCTGCAATGTGAGTCATTCTCTTTTTATCAAATTTGATTTCAAAATCATGTTTACTTTCAAAGTTATAATTACAGGGATTAAGTCGTTGTAGTCACCAAATTACAGCCGGTATGTGGGGTTTGTATACAATACTTGATAATCGTCACCATTGGACAACGGGTTAGCCAAGGGGTGATATGACCATAGTCACAGACACCATTGGACAACGAGATAGCCAATGTGTGGTCGAGTGACAAATACTGTGGGTAGTTGGTTGATATCAGAAAACATTGTAATCACTCTTAATACTGTAAATTATAACAAACTAGTCGTTTTAGTAAAAAGAATGATTCACCAGTATTTCCCGCTGACAAAACCTTTTTCAAACATGTTTCAGGTGATCTGTTGTGATCCAAGGAAAAGTGCCGTGAAGCACTACAAGCTTAAGGAAGTGGCTCATAATAAAATAAAGAAACATGTTTTTGTAAAAATAAAGATTTCTCCATGAAATCTTATGATTGTACATTACCGGGGTTTTATCCCGAGTTGTGAAATAAAATAATCAGGAAAATTGCAGTTTTAAAAAGATCCTGAAGAAAACTTCCGCTGTTAAATAAATACCACGGGATTTTCTGTCCCGCGGCTACTGAAACGGGTCAAACCGGGTCGGGGGCCGTGACATAAAAAGAATAAAAAAAAGGTGATACCAAGGTATATGGGATAAAGAATACTATGATGTTGGTTGTCGGAAACGTTGAGTTTCCAAAGAAAGTTTAAGTATGATTTAGTCGCGAGTAATTTCTTTTACGTATTAGAAAGAATGAGAGCTACGTATCACTAGCATGGTTATATGATAGAAAGGATGAATGAATGTCTAAAATAAATAATGATACGATACGATCGTCGATAACGATAAGGCATGAAGTATGAATGATGAATGGAATGTGTCATGATAGAATGATGTTAAAACATGATGGTGGGAAGTATGAAATGAAATCTAATGAATGCAATAAATGTTTTATGTAGATGGCTGATGTGGTAAATGTAAATGATGACGATGAAGCACGCCGAAATGAAATGAGAACAATGATTGTGGAAGAGGTAGAGAAAGCGATTGAAGCTAGCATTCCTCGACTAGCTCAAGAGGTGGAAGGTCAAGTATTGGGGGTAGTCGATACTCTAGCGTCCAAGGTGGAGGAACTAAAGGAGATTATTAATGAACTACAAACCAAGAAAAGTACTCGAAGGTGCACGTACAAGGAATTCATGGCGTGTAACCCCTTGCCGTACAAAGGGGAAATTGACCCGATAGCTTGTCAAAGGTGGATTTCAAGCACTGAGGCGGTGTTTGTGAGAAGTAGATGTGAAGTGGAAGACCAAGTAATGTTTGCAACGGGTCTCCTACAACTCCAAGCAAAGGATTGGTGGGACGCACATTCGAAGGAATTGGGGGATGACAAAGTACAAACTTTAACATGGCAAGAGTTCAAGGAACCATTTCTGAAATATCATAGCCCACAATCCGCACTTGATATTATTCAAGAAGATTTCTTACGTCTTCGACAAATGGATGAAACGATTGATGAAATAACAAATAAGTTCCTCGAGAAGGTGAAATTTTGTGGGGCGATAGCGGGGACTGAGAGGTTGAAAATCATACGTTACCATGCTATGTTAAAGGCTGAATATCGGGAGTTCGTAAATCCCTCCAAGTGTGCAACGTTGAACGAATTAATCGACTGGGCAAGAGATAGGGAGATTGAGATAAAAAGACAGGTTGAAAGGGGAGAGAAAAGGGTGGCGGAGAAGTCTACCAACACAAACCTATCGAAAAAGGCAAGATTTCAAGACCAAAACAGAAAAGGGAAAACGAGTAGTGGAATTCCGACTTGCAAGACATGTGGAAAGCATCATTCGGGTGAATGCTTGTTGGGAAAGAAAGGATGCTATAAATGTGGGCAAGAGGGACATCCGTATTATAGATTCCCCGAAAACTCTAAAGCGTGTTACAATTGTAACCAAACGGGGCACATTAAAGCGGAATGTCCGAAACTCCAACAAGGGGCAAAGAAAGATGGAAAGAAGGATGAGTCTTCCAAGGCTCGTGGGAGGATGTTCCAGTTAACCTCGGATGAAGCTAAGACTAGCCCGGATGTGGTCTCAGGTATATTCTTGGTTAATTCTATGCCTATGAATGTATTATTTGATTCCGGGGCTAGTAGATCGTTTATTTCTAATGAATTGTTAGTTCATCCATCTTTTAAGCTTGAAAAGATGATAGTACCCTTAGAAGTGGAAGTTGCTGATAGTAAAAGCTATTTGTTACATGATATTTGTAGAAACTGTAAGATCTTAATCGAAGATGAGGAATTTAGTATAGATCTTGTCCCGATGTACATGCGGGAATTTAAAGTAGTTGTAGGAATGGATTGGCTTGCCCAAAACCACGCTGAAATTCAATGTGAAAAGAAAGTCATTCATGTAGTAACCTCGGGGGGGGGGGGGGGACGGGTAAGTGTTCAAGGAGATAGAGTCATCAAGTCGAAATTGTGTTCTATAATCAAAGCTGTCAAACATGTGAGGAACGGGGGTAGAGCATATCTATCTTATGTGATTGACACCAATCGAGGTGTCCCAAAGCTTGAAGATGTGAACGTGGTGAATGAATATCCGGATGTGTTTCCGGAAGACCTACCAGGGTTTCCCCCTGAACAAGAAGTAGAATTCAAAATAGATCTTAACCCGGGTGCAAAACCGGTAGCTAAAGCTCCTTATCGGTTGGCCCCAACCGAAATGAAAGAATTGATGACGCAACTTCAAGACTTGCTCGATAAGGGTTTTATTAAACCAAGTGTTTCACCATGGGGAGCACCCGTATTATTCGTGAAGAAGAAAGATGGTTCGATGCGAATGTGCATCGACTATCGAGAGTTGAACAAATTAACGGTGAAGAATCGATACCCGTTGCCCAGAATTGATGACCTATTTGATCAGTTACAAGGGGCAAGTTGGTTTTCAAAAATCGATATGCGGTAGGGTTATCACCAACTGCGCGTACGAGAAGAGGATGTGCCGAAGACTGCGTTTCGAACGCGGTACGGACATTACGAGTTTTAAGTAATGTCCTTTGGACTAACGAACGCCCCAGCTGCTTTTATGGATTTAATGAATCGGGTGTGCCGACCTATGCTTGATAAGTATGTAATCGTTTTTATCGACGATATTCTAGTATACTCCCGCAGTGAAGTAGAGCATGCTTCCCATTTACGTGATGTATTGGAAACGCTTCGCAAGGAAAAGTTATATGCAAAGTTCTCAAAGTGTGCCTTTTGGCTTAGAGAGGTACAATTTTTGGGTCATGTGATCGATGCGGATGGTGTCCATGTGGATCCGTCCAAGGTAGATGCGGTAATGAATTGGGTACCCCTGAAGAATCCAAGCGAAATAAAAAGTTTTCTAGGCTTGGCTGGGTACTACATGAGATTTATCCAAGATTTCTCCAAGATAGCCTCTCCTATGACGAAGTTAACAAAGAAGAGTGAAAAGTTTATATGGGGCGAAGAACAAGAAAAAGCGTTTCAGACTTTAAAAGAAAAGCTCTCAAATTCTCCGGTGTTGACATTACCGGATGGAACGGATGATTTGGTAGTATATACTGACGCCTCCCACCAAGGTTTAGGTTGTGTATTAATGCAAAAGGGTAAAGTCATTGCTTATGCCTCAAGACAACTCAAGCAGCATGAAAACAATTACCCAACTCATGATCTAGAATTGGCGGCAGTCGTGTTTGCCTTGAAGATATGGAGGCACTACCTATATGGGGTGAAATGTACTATTTACTTGGATCATAAAAGCCTCAAATATTTCTTCGAGCAGAAAGATCTTAATATGAGGCAGCGAAGATGGTTGGAACTCATTAAGGATTATGATTGTGACATTCATTACCATCCCGGGAAGGCTAATGTAGTGGCGGACTAAGTCGAAAGGAGTACCCGTCCCCGATTCGGGTAAAATCTATGAAGATGGTAGTCACACCTAAACTCCTTGATGAAATTCGGGAAGCTCAAACAAAATCTTTAAATTCCGGTGACTCAAAGAAAGAAAGGACGAAAGGATTTATTCATGAATTGGAAGAGAATGCAAGTGGTATGAAAACGAGGTATGACCGAATCTGGATACCTCGGGAATGTGATGTGAAAGAATTACTATTAAATGAGGCTCACAAGTCTCGATACTCCGTTCATCCGGGAGCCACAAAGATGTATCGAGACTTGATAATGAATTATTGGTGGCCGGGAATGAAAAGAGACATTGTCAAGTATGTTGCTAAATGTTTGACATGTTCTCAAGTGAAGGCCGAACACCAAAGACCGTATGGAAAGATGCAACCGTTGGAGATACCGGTGTGGAAGTGGGAGCATGTAACGATGGATTTGGTGACTAAACTTCCTAAGACAAGGAAAGGGTACGATGCTATTTGGGTAGTCGTTGACCGACTAACCAAAAGTGCACATTTCTTACCCATCCGGGAAACCTATAATTCGGAAAAGATGGTAGAAGTTTATACGAATGAGATTATATCTCGACATGGGGTTCCGGTGTCTATAGTATCCGACCGGGATACCCGGTTCACATCTCACTATTGGAGGAAATTTCACGAAGAATTAGGGACCCAGTTACATATAAGCACCGCCTACCATCCGCAAACCAATGGTCAGTCGGAACGAACTATCCAAACGTTGGTTGATATGTTAAGGGCGTGTGTTATGGATCTCGGAGGAAGCTGGGATGATCATCTACCTTTGGTAGAGTTTTCATATAATAATAGCTATCATAATAGTATAAAAATGGCCCCTTATGAAATGCTCTATGGAAGGAAATGTAGAACCCCGGTTTGTTGGGGGGAAGTGGGTCAACGCGAACTCGCGCCACAGGATGTCGTAGCCGAAACAAATGAGAAGATTGATATGGTTAAATCAAGACTAAAGACGACGCAAGATAGACAAAAGTCTTATGCGGATCGAAGAAAGCGACCAATTGAGTTTCAAGTGGGAGATCATGTTTTACTAAAAGTCTCCCCATGGAAAGGGATAATTCATTTTCGTAAACGCGGAAAGCTAGGTCCTCGATACATCGGACCATTCAAAATACTCGCTCGGGTCGGGGCGGTGGCGTATCAGTTAGAATTACCACCCGCGTTGGATGGAATTCATTACACCTTTCACGTGTCGCAACTGCGGAAGTGCCTCGCAGATGAGACGGTATATGTGCCTTTGGATGATATTGAAGTGGATGAAAAGTTAAATTATATTGAAAGGCCCGTGGCAATAAAAGATTTTAAAGTGAAGCAACTCCGCAACAAATCCGTTCGACAAGTGTTGGTCCATTGGCAACATCGAAAGGGATCGGATCTTACGTGGGAAGCGGAGGATGAAATGCAAAAGCACTACCCAGAATTATTTGGTATGTATTCAGGTTTCGGGGACGAAACCTTTCTTAAGGGGGGTAGACTTGTAACACCCCAAATTCTCATATGACATAAAATTATAATGAGTGGCCATGTTCTAATAAGTTAAAATGGAAAATATAATGAATTGTGTCAAAAATAAAAGTTAGTAAAAGAAAGATGGCTAAGTTAGAATGTGAATTACTAAAGTGAATAGGGTCTAAAAGGTGAGGGACTAAATGTGTAATTATGTTATAAAATATGATAAAAAAAGAAACCAGAAATTGGGTCTGGGGGTGCGATCGTGAGAAGCCAGGGAAACTCCTTCCCTCTCAAAAACCCTAAATCTCTAAATTCCATCAATTGAAAGTGAAATTAGTGAGAAATCAAATGCATGAGCTAGGAATTCGGATTTTCTAAGTGTTCTTGACCTCAAGTAAGTGAAATTTCTTGATTTGGTGATGTTTGATTTTGTGGGTTTAGAGTAATTCGTGAATGTAATGCAAAAATTGTTATGAATAATGGTTGCTATGGTTGTCTAAACATCAATAGATGTTAGATTTTGAATATAAGCATGGTTTAGGGCAAAACCCATTTTGCATGTCAAAAGATGGTTAAGAATTTGTGAAGTTCTACATGCTAATTAGGTTGATGTTGGTGAAATTGTTAGGAATAATTGATTTAGAACTATGTGCTCATGACTAGAATGGTAGATTTCAAAATAATGGGATGTTTATGTTAATCAATGAGTGACTATGGAAATTGTGTTTAAGATGTTTGTACATTGTGCTAAACTAGTGATACGCACACAATGTGTTCGATGAAATGCCTAAGTGAGTTTAGTTATGGTTTTTACATGAATACTTGTTAAGTTGATGCAACTTCTTTATGATAATGATGTATGAGATTAGTAGACGCCATAACATATTATAAGGATTGTGAAAGTAATGTTTATGAAAGCTAAAATATGAGATGATGACATATAGGCACGAAGAAGGAAGAAGGCGCAAGTCACTCGAAGGCACAAGCATCTCAAGATCGCGGTAAGTTCATATGAACTTTATGTACTCTATTTGTAGCTTTATGTATAAAAATATTTAGTACTAAGAGTTTGGTGTAAGTTTACATTATGATTCATAATTGACTAGTTGTAATGAGTTTTATAATTAGGATTGTTTTTAAGGATAAAATGATGTGATAGTGAATATGGAATGACCCGTCTAAATGGGTTAAAAGGATAAGTAGAATGGTTGTTGGAATGTGTAGAAATTGACTTGTTTATAACGGGTCAATTGATGTAAGTATATCGAAAGATATGGTATGTAGCGATTCATTACAAATGAATCGGGAAGTGGTATGATGAATGTTTCCGAATGGAAGTGATAATGTTATTAAAGTAATATGTTATGTTAACGGGTCGAACAATGACATGGAATTAAAAGAATTCAAATGTTATGTACTATGAACTAACATGTGTTTTGTTGTTATGAATGATAGGTAAATCACATGGTTAATTGCGGCGCGCTCGGACCGAAAACACACAACGTTGACCTTTATACGCTTCCGGTTCAAGTTGTTTCTTTTGAATGGGTCGAAACATCCTTTTGTGTAGTAAATGTTAAACTAGTTACTAGGATGATGGTAGTAGTTTGAAGTTAAACTTTGTTTTGAATAGTTCGGGTTTAATGTTTTGGGTGAAAAGCGTAAGGTTTAAAATTTAACATCTTTTGTAAATGTCGTTGAATGTATTTTGATTGATTTTGTATAAAAACAGGGAATCGTCTTCTTTACGAATGGGTCATGTCAAAATTTTGAAAATCCGAAAAAAAAAATTGTAAGAAGTTTATGTTAATTATTGATTATCGTAAAGTGGGCGTTTCAAAACTGTAGCAATTACATTTTCATAAATCTAACAACCATCATCGAAGCTGTAACAAAATCTAAACACCGATACACTAAACACTGTTACATAAGAAAAACTGATACATAAATACTGATGTTGAATCCGCTGTAGACACTGAACCACTGCTGTTACTGAGCAGTGGTTTTCCTTTTGTTGATAAGGCCTTAGGTACATAAGTGCCTGTCTTTAACAGCCTTGTCCTCAACAGTGTCCGTCTGACAGAAATCATTACATTACATCCCTGTTGAAAAACAGAATCAATATATTTAGGGAAAATGGGATTGAAAGATGATAACCCAACAGTGGAGGATCTCATTCGACTGCTCCGATAAATTCAATGGTATTCTCAAACAATGTTTCCTAGATTTTTGAAGACCGACAAAGACCAACAAATGTCCACAGTGATGCTTCTTTAGACATTTGTCGGTCTTCAAAAAATCTAGGAAACATTATTTGAGAATACAATTGAATTTATCGGAGATGTAGAATGAGATCCTCAACTGTTGGGTTATCATCTTTCAACCTCATTTTCCCTAAATATATCAATTCTGCTTTTCAGACACCCCAAAGCCATCTATCCGCCTCCAAAGAGATCAAGACAGCTTGAAGCATAAGCTGGACTTGCTGTCATTCCACCAGTTGAGTATTTAATCCAATATATACCACATTCAAATCAATCTACTCGTAATCACATCTTTGTTCAAAGACAAAATCAAAGCTACAAACATATCAATCAAATTTCATAGAATCATGATTTATTTTAAACACAAAAAGACATTACCTCTTCATCAATAAAATCCTAGCTCCATTTTATAACCTTGATCACAGTCGAAAGATCGGCCAACGAACTCAAGTTAAATGCAACGCCTCTGTCGTCTTCATAATATCTATTTTTAAACTACCATTCAAATCGATGTTAAATGCAACGCCTATGTCGTCTTCATCCTCTTCTCTATATCTACAGTTTTAGAGAGAGAGAGAGAGAGAGAGAGAGTAGACAGAGATATTGAAAGGCTGATGTGTGATGGGAACCTTCATTGAAACGACGATGTTTGAACAATGATACTTGAACGATAACATGTAAACATGATCACAGATGTGAGCGGGAGAGATTTGAATGTGGAGCCATATTATTAACCCTTATTTATAGGATTAGAATATATGGTTTGAATTTTGAATGTAGAGCCAGAATTTTGAATCTCAACAGATGTTTATTGAGAACTGATGTTTGATTATAAAATGTTGAGGGCAGATGTTTAAACAAAAGTTATTTGATATGGGCAGACGTTTCCCCTCAACAGACCTTTGCATCTTAAATGTGGGCCACCTTTGAATTTTAAACTCTTTTAATATTAGGCTTTATGATGTAATAATGAGATAAGAAAAGCCTTGTTGGACACCCTCTCCTGCTGACACATCAGCTTTTCTTATGTCACTTGGATTTCTCCTTTTATAGAAAGTATAGATAGATACTAAAAACGTCGTATGTTTAAAAAACCCGTGTATAATCAGGTTGAATAAATCTACCAAATAATAAAAAATTGCATCCTTAAAAACCCCGTATATTACACATGTTGAATAGATCTAAAAAAAGTGTTATATCTTTAAAAACCATGTGTATTACACAGATTTAATAAATGTAATTTTGTATATTAAATACTAAATGTAATCTTATATATTAAATAATAAAAAGTTATATTTTTATGAACCCCGTGTATTGTACGGGTTAAATAAATATAATTTTATATATCAAATAATAAAAAAATTATATCTTTAAAAACCATGTGTATTGCACAGATTAAATAAATGTAATTTTGTATATTAAATACTAAAGACGTCGTATGTTTAAAAAACCCGTGTATAATCGGGTTGAATAAATCTACCAAATAATAAAAAATTACATCCTTAAAAATCTCGTATATTACACATGTTGAATAGATCTAAAAAAGAGTTATATCTTTAAAAACCATGTGTATTACACAGATTAAATAAATGTAATTTTGTATATTAAATACTAAAAACGTCGTATCTTTAAAAAACCCATGTATAGTCGGGTTGAAAAATATACCAAATAATAAAAAAATTATATGCTCAAAAAACTCTGTGTATTACACGTGTTGAATAAATCTAATTTTACATAGCAAATGATAAAAAAAATTATATGTTTAAAAACTTCGTGTATTACACGGGTTATATAAATGTAACTTTGAATAGTAAATAATAAAAAAATATTTTTAAAACACCGCCTTTTACACGAGTTGAATAAATATAAAACCACTATGTTTTGTAATTCTAATATTTTCAAAACAATTTAAAAAATACATATAGTTACCACTTACCATAGATCATTGTTTATAATATGAATAAATATGGTCACATTTAAAGAAAACAAATGTCGTAAAGAAGTATTTATTATTTATTTAATTAGTTAATATAAGATAAGTATAGATTTGAGGATACCTTCAATGAATGGCATGTGTCCCAAAGTTGGTTTCTTTTATTATAGTAGACTAGCGGTAAGACCCGTGTGCAAACACGGGTCGTTTCTTAGAAAACCATGCATAACACATATTGACAGAACATATAGATATGTATATAGATATTGTAGCAAAACGTGTTATCTATTATAGCTAAAAGACAACTATAAGTAAATATAAAAGATATTTAACAAACATAATAAAAGATGTCTAACAAACTTAATAAAATTCATCAGTTACATATGATTATTTCCATTCTCTTATTCAAAAAAGAGAGTACATATGAAAGATGTCTAACAAACTTAATAAAATTCAAATACAACTTAACTTTAACAAACATTAACTAAGAACATACGATCACCTGCCTAAACAACACACATCAAACCTCACTCAAGAATTTGTTACGCAGCAAAATGTCCTTCGCTACATGTTGTGATCTGGTTAAATATGCTACTGCAAACAATGTAATAGATGCTGATTCAACAATCTCCCTGTACAACAGATGATATGAAAACCCTTCTTTATTACTGATTTTTATTTCTCATCAACATCTCCCTAATTTGTCCTTTGAATTGTAGTTCAAAGTCCAGGGAGAACATGTCTTCTTCATCATCCCTCTTAAGTTGAAGGTCCAACAAATCTTGGAGATCGTATGCACTCAGATTATATGCACTATCCATTTTAATCTCTTCAACACTACCATCTGATCTGATCAAAGTCAATACTTGGGTATTTGAGCATGATTTCCACTTAATATTTTTGGATCAGTTGGTTTTCTTGGGCAAAGAATTATTGTAAGGACCTTCAAAAATGTCCCTAAACGACCCGTAAATGAAAACCCAGACCCCTGAAACCCTAACACACATGAAAAACCAAGAAAAACAAAAGTTAGAGTTTCAGGCGGGCCGCGTAAAGGTAAGCATAACCTTACGCGGGCCGCGCCAAAGTGAAGTTTGACCGGATAAGCGTCCAGATCCACGTAGCATCCACCTGGCAACCCTACTCGTGACCCAGCAAACCTACACGTAGACTAGGTGGCCACGCGGGCCGCGTAAGGATCGAGCAAGGGTTCACGCGGGCCGCGTGAGACCCATTTTTCTGCTATAAATAGAACAGGCCATGAGCAGTTCACTGGTGTCGACGAAAACTAAAAAAAAAACGAAGTTCTACTGCTATAATTCGAAATTCACTTTCAAAATAGTGAGGTGCTGCTACGATACCGGGTATTAACTCGATCGCTGCTACGATTCAATGTCCGATCGATTGAAACTATCCGATAAATGTTTAAGTGCTGCTCAAATTAGGGTTATACTTTGTCATTCGTCGTGAAATCGATGGATGTTTAAGTATTGCACTTTGTCATTTATCGTGAGGGTTTTTATCTCGTGAGTTATCGTAAATGTTGTATTAGTTACTGGCCTAGTTCGTGTGCATTGTTGTTTAAATTAGGTTACAAGGCTAATCAGTAGGCTAAACTCTGCCCGTTTAAATCTGCAATGTGAGTCATTCTCTTTTATCAAAAGTATTTTACAATACTCCAATTATTTTCAAATGTTATAATTACAGGGATTAAGTCATGGTTATCTTGAATCACTGGCTAATTGGGGTATTGTGCACATTACTAATTTCTCACAGTTAGGCTAATAAATCCTAACCGTGATAATCATCACTACTTGGGGAAAGACCCAATAGTGGTATGACCATCGTCACCAGGTGACACGGTGCCACATAAAAATAAGATAAAAGCCATTGTAATCGCTCTTATGCTGTAATTTATAACTATGTGTCATTTTATCAAATTGAGTGACTCACCAGTATTTCCCCGCTGATAAAATATTTTTAAAACATGTTTCAGGCGACCTGCTGTAAATCAAAGAAAACGTGCTACGGAGCACTAACAAGCTCGAAGAGGTGGCTCGGTTAAAATGAATAAACATGTTTTAATAAATCAGGGAATTTCCTAGTAAAATTCCTCTATTGTAAATTACGGGGTTTATCCCGAATTATGAAATAAAATAATCGGGCATTTTCAAGTTTTTGAAAGATCTTGATAAATCTTCCGCTGTCGCATCAAATAAATACCACGGGTTCCTGTCCCGCGGCTCCTGACCGGGTAAAACCGGGGCTGGGGCCGTGACAGGAAAAGGTGGTATCAGAGCCACTGATTTAAGCCTATTAAGTATTTAAAATACTTAATTTTCCTGATTATCATTTTATGATTATGTGTTTTTATCTTGACTATCTGTTAATATACAGTATGGGTAAGCAAAGAATTTCGGATATCTAACTTAAATTAGATAGTCCACCAAAAGATAAGGGAATTTCATCCCAATCAAATTCCTCAAAACACTCAGCAGATACTGAGGAGGGAATATTTGTTCGTAAGGCACAGTTTGAGAAACCCCTTACCCCTAATAAAAGAAGTTGGATTATTAGAAAAATTCAAGAGAAAATAAAGAAGTCACAGCCAAAAGGAGTGATGATTAAGGAAACTCAGGAAATAGGCAATAATCCACCATGGGAAGATGAGTTAGATGAAAAATGGGCAGATCTCTATATGTTAGCCACTACAGCAGTAAATGCTAACTTTTAAATACCCTAACCCAGTACTAGCACCCATATCACCTACAATCCAGAAACTTTAATAATTTAGTTGTATTAAAAACAAATATTTTGTTTCAATAAAATGGTTTATTAGATATTCATTAATTTTTTTTATTTGCCATTCTGTGATTATGTGAAAATTTAATTTACAAAATTTTAACCTAGAATTTTGTATACTTCCTCATATTTGCTAAACAACATGAATGAGTTATCTAAAGCCTTTCAGAATCTCAATCTCTATCCTGTAAAAGTGGAAGTTTCCAGAGACTTTACTGGTTACTTGGCCAATGTGGAGGAACCTATGGAATTTCAAGCTCCACCTCCAGAGAAATCAAAGCCAAAGAAAAGAAGAAGATTTATGGGATGGAGGCGTGTGCGCAGAAGGAAACCAGCAACTAGGAGAATTCCCAAGATAGAAAATCCCATGGATAAAGGAAAAGAGATCGAGATTGGGGAAAGTTTTAGGCAAATAGGGATAGAAATTGGGGAAAGTTCTAAGCAAGCCGAGGAATTACCACTGCAGGAAGAATTAGATTGCATACTGGCAAGTTGTGATATCCCCAGGCCTATCAATGAAAACCTCTTCCCTTATCCTGCTGAAACCCAACTTCCAGTAAGCTTGGAATCGGCCATCCCAGATCCTCTGATCCACACCCAACCTCTAGGAGAAATGGACGAGTGGTGGACCAACGACTGGCAGTTTCAAAATCTCCTAAATAATCCTTACACCTTTTTCCCTCAGTTCGACCCAGAACCTGCACCAAACCCACCAATGAGCATGGAAAATTTAACTGAACTCCGCCATTTTGGCGAGGAGCTGATAGATGCAGGGAATAGGATCCGGGAGGTAGGAGAACAAATCTCCTGGAAGTACGACGAAAGGGAGCGTCGTTTCTAAAAGTACCAGCTAACAGGAATTATGTGTGGTTGTGTGGTGTTTGTTTAATAATAATATAATAATAAAAATATAATTATGTGTAATAACTTAAAAAAAATAAAACTTTGTAAAATAACCAGTTTGTACGGATGCATAATATATATAAAATATCAAAAGTCGAAAGATCGACAATTTTGGCTATATTTGTTTACGTAATTATGTGCATTTATTTTATTATGTTTGGTTATTAATTATTTTATGCTAATTACTTATATAACTTAATTACCAGATGGCACACGCTGGTAATGAACCCGATAACGAAGTTAATCAATCTGAGCATAACAATGAAGATCAATTTCTGAATACGCAAGATATCGAGAATATCGTTGCTCAGGGAATAGCCAATGCTATTCCAGCAATACTTGTTGCTGCCCTAAATCCCGTTGAACCTCAACAAATTATTCCTAGCAAACGCACACACGGTGACAATTTCAGTAATAGTGTAAACGGAGGCGGCAACAACAACAATAACGATAATATAATGCAAGCCCCAAGTCTAAAAAGAATGAAAGCTGCAACGCCTGGTTGCACTTACAAGGAATTTCTTGCTTGTAAACCAGCTGAATTTGCAGGCAATGAAGGGGCGACTGCTGCACTGCGTTGGTTAGAGAAAACCGAGGCAGTGATTATGATAAGTAAATGCGTCGAGGAAGACAAGGTCATGTACGCGTCGCATCTTTTTAAAGAAGGGGCGCTAGAATGGTGGAATACGGTACTTCAAGCTAAAGGAAGAAATATAGCCTATGCCATGAGTTGGGAAGAATTTAAGCAGTTAGTGGAAAGAAAATTCTGTAAGGACCTTCAAAAATGTCCCTAAACGACCCGTAAATGAAAACCCAGACCCCTGAAACCCCAACACACATGAAAAACCAAGAAAAACAAAAGTTAGAGTTTCAGGCGGGCCGCGTAATGGTTAGCATAACTTTACGCGGGCCGCGTCAAAGTGAAGTTTGACCGGATAAGCGTCCAGATCCACGCGGCATCCACCTGGCAACCCTACTCATGACCCAGCAAACCTACACGTAGACTAGGTGGCCACGCGGGCCGCGTAAGGATCGAGCAAGGGTTCACGCTGGCCGCGTGAGACCCATTTTTCTGCTATAAATAGAACAGGCCATGAGCAGTTAACTGGTGTCGACGAAAACTAAAAAAAAAACGAAGTTCTACTGCTATAATTCGAAATTCACTTTCAAAATAGTGAGGTGCTGCTACGATACCGGGTATTAACTCGATCGCTGCTACGATTCAATGTCCGATCGATTGAAACTATCCGATAAATGTTTAAGTGCTGCTCAAATTAGGGTTATACTTTGTCATTCGTCGTGAAATCGATGGATGTTTAAGTATTGCACTTTGTCATTTGTCGTGAGGGTTTTTATCTCGTGAGTTATCGTAAATGTTGTATTAGTTACTGACCTAGTTCGTGTGCATTGTTGTTTAAATTAGGTTACACTGGCTAATTGGGGTATTTTGCACATTACTAATTTCTCACAGTTAGGCTAATAAATCTTAACCGTGATAATCATCACTACTTGGGGAAAGACCCAATAGTGGTATGACCATCGTCACCAGGTGACACGGCGCCAGATAAAAATAAGATAAAAGCCATTGTAATCGCTCTTATGCTGTAATTTATAACTATGTGTCATTTTATCAAATTGAGTGACTCACCAGTATTTCCCCGCTGATAAAATATTTTTAAAACATGTTTCAGGCGACCTGCTGTAAATCAAAGAAAACGTGCTACGGAGCACTAACAAGCTTGAAGAGGTGGCCCAGTTAAAATGAATAAACATGTTTTAATAAATCAGGGAATTTCCTAGTAAAATTCCTCTATTGTAAATTACGGGGTTTATCCCGAATTATGAAATAAAATAATCGGACATTTTCAAGTTTTTGAAAGATCCTGATAAATCTTCCGCTGTCGCATCAAATAAATACCACGGGTTCCTGTCCCACGGGTTCCTGTCCCACGGGTTCCTGTCCCACGGCTCCTGACCGGGTAAAACCGGGGCTGGGGCCGTGACAATTATTGAAGATGAGTTTGGTGATTGTTGTCTGCTAACTAAATTTGCAATTGATTCAGACAAATCAGATTATGAGAGAAGGTTTTTTGGAGTACCGATTTTTGGAGACAAGGCAACAGTTGTAGGATAGACTGACTTTTGAAGAACATTTGAATGTTCAGCTCTATCTTCTTCCAGCTTTTTGTAGGTCTCAACTATTTTCAGTTTAGACCATCTGGCAATGGATCTAACTGGACCATAATCAGCAGCCACAAGCTCTGCTCTCATTCTTTTAAACTTCAATACCTCATCTGAATCCACTGTTTTGACTTTCTTCCAATTAGGTTGAGTTGGCTTTACCAGATGATCATTGTTCAATTTTGTGATTCTATCGATATGAGTTTTTCTATTACGTGTGGAGATGATTTCTGGTGAAGGAGAATGTTTTGGTACTGAAGATGAATGTATGAGAAATCTTTGTGACGTTGGAGATGCTTGGATTGTGGTTGGTGTAGTAAAAATGATCATGGCAGATGTTTGAGAAACTTCTACTGAAACAACTGGTGTCTCTGCAGCTGTTTGGTAAACATCTGCTGATACTTTTGTGTTCCCAACATCTATTGACAAAATGGGTGATGATGGTGCGGAAGGTATTTTCTCCTTCTTTTGTAGTGGTTTTTTTTGGAGAAGGTTGGGATTTAGGTTGAGCAGGCAATACAATTTCTGTAGGATTAGCTTTTGAATCTGGTGGCAACTTTCTCAATGAATCTTTCTCCCCCTTTTTGGCATCATCATCATCATCATCATCATCTTTCTCAAAGATTGATGTAGAAGTGGAGCCAGTAAGTTCCAACAGATGTTCCTTAATGTTCATAATGTCTGCTTGTGTGTCTTTATACCTGGCATCAACCAAATTTCTGATAAATTCCAAACTGAAATTGCGGTTACTTTCAGCCAAATTCCTCTGAGCTTGAAGGATGGGTTGCATAGAATTCCAAAGCTCATTGGCAATTTCCTGTCTGGTAGGTTGACTTTTAAAAAGCTCTATCATCTGCTTAATCAATTCCTTCATTTCAGCAACATCTGTTTCAATGCTAGATACTCTAACCGTCAAATCCTTATAAGTAAATTCATCACCTACTTTAATAGGATCATCTGAATTGCCACATGTAGTGATTGTTTTTGTTTTGATAATAGGAGAAGTCTCCATATCATCAGAAACATATGTGCCTTTTTCTTCGTTCTGGGGACTTCCCAGTGAAGTAGAGATTACAGTTGTAACCTCATCAGTAGTTGCCATCAAAGGAGTCTTAATGATGTAACCACTGTCCAACTGATCACCAATGGGCTCAACAGTTGTAGTGGCTGCTCCACTTAAACTACCACCAAGAGTTTCATAATACTCAACGGAGATAACCTTCTCAACTGTTTGTAGAATAGAAGATTTAATTGGTTCAGACGCAGTCATTTGTTGCGATCTACTCTCAGTAATGTGTGCATTAGAGGAATTGTTTTCTTTCTGAAATTCAATTGCTTCTAACAGAGGTAATATTGTTAATGGAACTTGAGCCGAGCGTTGTGGTGTAGAAAGAGTGATTGCCCTGGGAGAAGGACTTTTAAACATACTTTCATATGAAAGCTCTACTTCATGTTGTGGTGTCCCTGTACTTACAACATGATCCTTTTGTGATGATACATGAGGAGTTTGGATGGGTTGAGATCTTTCCAATAACTGTGAAGAAGTAGCAGCAGTGGTTTCAAGTGACATTTGTGTTGTCACTGCATTAACCTCTGGGATCTCATCTTCCAGATGAACCTTTTTATTTTGTTTAGTTTTGATGGACTTTTTGGATGTCACAGCTTTCTTTTTGCATTTTCCTGCTGTGTGTTTCACAACACCGGTTGTGGTGTCATGATCACCATGAGCAGTTCGCTCAACAACAGAAGTTTGAGCAACTGATGCAGATGCATCTAAAACAGGCTCATCTCCCTTTGTTTCAGTTGTTGAAACTTTTAACTCTTTATCCATAAGTTTAGTAAAAGTTTTACTTGTAAGACTATTTATTTGAAAGGCTACACCTTGTTCAAAATCTGTTTGTGACACCTGTTTTCGTAGGTAGAAGCTTAGAAGTCTTGGATACAACAAAAAAGCATTACTACGAACACCTTTTTTCAATTTTTTCACATTTTTCACATTATTCAACAAATCAGAAAATAGTGCTTGTGATAAATTGTAATCAGATTTTGTTAAAATAGCATAACCCAAATACTGAATGTTCAAAGGTATCTCATTAAATGCGGTGGTCTTGGCTGAGAGACAAATTAAAAGAGTATGAAACAAAAATTTCATTGGCGGAGGGAAGTTTCGTTTGTAGATAGTAACTTCCTTTAATTGTGCATCATACCCTCTTTCAATGAACTCTGTATGAAGTTCAAAATTTTCAAACTTGTTCTTACCTGCCAAATTGTCCAATGCAAATGTAGTGGAAATTGTAAAGGGAGAAATTCGTACCACACTTTCTCTGACCTTAGATGTGATGGCAACTGGATTATTATCTTCAGCCTCTATTTTAGCATTAAACCAAAATTGTCAGAGTGTTTCTTTATGAACCGGAGCATCAGCAGTAAGAATTGATTTGTATTTCGATGACGTTAAAAGGTCAATTATTAAGTGATAGCTGGTATTTTTGCTAGTTTTCTCGAATATGGGGAGGTAGTTGTGAGGGTTTTTGATGTTCAGAGACATAATCGGAAAAGAAGGTGATTTGGGGATGAAACAGGATTTAAATTGGAGAGTTTTTAATATGTTGGAAACTGTTTTTGAGAATTTTGAATTCGAGACTGCAGTGGTAGAACCTCGATTTAGGGATGAAACAACTTTTATATAGAGAGAAGAAGTGAATGCTGACGTGGCAGTAGTTACAAATATTTGATGGCTAAGATATGTCCACGTCAGAACCTCTCTTGCGCCAACCGATGATAGTTGTTTGGAAACCTCTGTTGGTCATTGGGAATAGTGTGAGTCAAACAGTCGTTAGATAAACAGAAGTTATGAGAACAGATGATAACTTTCAGCAGTTGTTTTATTTTTAGCTAACATCTGTCCACATCAGAACCTCTGTTGTCATAATGGATGACAGTCAGCAGTTTAGTAAATCAACAGTCATTAGGATAAACAGAAATTATGACAACAGACGGTAACCTTTAATAGTAGATGTATTTTTAGGCAAGCAGAAGTTTCAAAAACAGTTTTTTTTCAATCGGTGTAACTCAACAGTCGTAATTCTAACATCTGTTATTAGTCCAACCACTGTTAGTATCAAATCCTATGTTAAGCATTTTAAGATTGAATATCATCTGTTGTTCGTTAACATCTGTTCCCCCATAGTAGACCTTTGCATCTTCAGACATTTTATTCATCAGCATATGCTCTCTTTTGTCAGACTTTAGCTACAACACACCTTTTATAACACAAAAATATACGGTAAATCCTTCAAAAAAATTGTTGTTGATAAAAAAAATATATATAACAATACTTATAGCAGACGTTATATAATAATACTTATTCATCATTAGCACAACCACTGTTAGTATCAAATCCTCTGTTAAGCATTTTAAGATTGAATATCATCTGTTGTTCGTTAACATCTGTTGACCCATAGCATACCTTTGCATCTTCAGACATTTATTCATCAGCAGATGTTCTCTTTTGTCAGACTTTAGCTACAACACAAATTTTATAACACCAAAATATACCGTAAATTCTTCCAAAAAACTGTTATTGATAAACAAAATTATATAATAATACTTACAGCAGACGTTATATAATAATACTTATTCATCATTAGCCCAACCACTGTTAGTATCAACAGTCGTTAGAATACACAGTTGTTTCATCATCAGCAAATGTTCTCTTTTGCCAAACTTTAACTACAACAGACCTTTTACAACTCGAAGTATTGACTCTCTGTAATTTGCAGGAGCACAGATTCTTCAAAAAACTGCTATTTCTGATCAAATTCTAAACATTTGTTTTATCTTTTTATCATCTGTTCACCATCAAACCAACCCTTCATACTATTAAACCTCTGTTGACTTACCAAACAGATGTTCAAACACAATTCAACATGAACATAATCTAAATCTTACTCAAACACTAAATAACTAAAAACAAAACACAACATAGATTCATAAAATTAAAATTTATTCATTTATTCATAACATTAAAACTAAAACTCCAATAATAACATCAAATACCGAACAACATTAATTTTCAAATCTAACAATAACAGCAAGAATTAAGAAACTTTAGTTTCAACTCCATCGATTGCTGAACCTCTCGATGTATGTCCTTCAACATCGCCATGAACTCCA
The DNA here is from genome assembly GCA_030545235.1 of Helianthus tuberosus. Classification (NCBI taxonomy): domain Eukaryota; kingdom Viridiplantae; phylum Streptophyta; class Magnoliopsida; order Asterales; family Asteraceae; genus Helianthus; species Helianthus tuberosus. The sequence continues at coordinate 4,403 of JARYGA010018959.1, read as the reverse complement.
CGTCTCTATCACCGCACTCTATATTACTGACAACACAAAGCTCATGAACAGAGGTTGAAGGCATCCGCATAAGATCTCTGGAAACCTGCTCTCTAGTGAACACGCCAACTTGCAATCCATCAAAACATCTCTTCAACTCTTGAAGAGTAGCCCTATCTTCATACACATATTCCTCGATTTGCCTAACAAAACGCTACTTGAAATCATCTGATTTTGCATTTGTGAATGATGCCATTTGAATAAACTATATTACTCGACTTTCCTCGATTTGCCTGACAAAAACAGGTGAAGTGACTATGAGTTTATATACTGAAATTGGTATTATGAAAACGTGTACATTTAATATAAACATATTAATTAATGTATATTTCAAAACAACAATCTTTTAATGCAAACACCTTTTCAAACCCCAACTTTTATGGGAAAACTGTAAAATTAAATACCAAGAAACCCAAGGGACAAAATTTCGAAGTTCAAAGAACTAAAGCAGATTATCACAATTACAATTAACCTATTGATTTACCATGTAGACGTGTTTTTAAACTCTATAAAAGGCCGATGATTACTTTTGATTCAAAACATCAACAAATTGTCCTACAAATCACTTTCTGTAAAAAATTGTTCCAAATCAGAAAACCAACAAAAAATCTACATGGCAAACTTCAGCTTCTACCACTGGTCAGACACCAGCAATGTTAAAACAACAGTTCTCCATGTGGTCACTCAAAGAACAAAGAACAGACGAAGAACTAAACAGGAAAGTCGACATAATAAATGACACTAATTACAACAAAACCTGGAACAGCATATCATTGCTCGATGAAGTCCTCCACTTTCCTCCATCAGAGTTCCAGAAGAATGCTGAGGAGTTTCTGACACAACTTCTAAAACAGGATCAGAAAATCTGCAACATGCTAACTGACCTGAAAATCAAAAGTGAACATGAAATCACATGGAGAAAGGCCAGAGTCTATGAAATCCTAGCAAGTGTTAACTCTAGCGTGTAATCCTTTATAAATAGTTCTTTAAATTTTAATAATATAAACATGCATCTTAAAATATTCTAAAATTTCAGTGTCTATAAAAGCTCTCAACATCATCAAAAGTTAATCAAAATAAGAAACAAACCTAACATACAAAGGGCGAAACAGAACTCTTGTACTACATCTGACTTTTCACGATATTGCACGAATCTATATATACTTTCTATAAAACCATGGAAGTCTCCCATCGAAGAAGATATCACATGCAACTTTTCACGATGTTGCAACAATGATACTGCAACATCGATATTGAAAGGTTGATGTGTGATGGAAAGCTTCATTGAAACGACGATGTTGGAACAATGATACTGGAACGATAACATGTAAACATAATCACCAAACATTCGAACAAAGAAGTGTAATCGGAGATTAGCGGCTGGATCACGAGAAAGATGCATTTGAGAGGGAGAGACACGCTCATAGATGTGAGCGGGAGAGATTTGAATGTGGAGCCAAATTATTAACCCTTATTTATAGGGTTAGAATATATCGTTTAAATTTTGAAAATTAAAATTGTGGAGCCACAATTTTGAATCTCGACAGATGTTTATTGGCGAGTGACATGCATTAATTGAAAATTACATATCCCCATGCATTTTGAAATTCAAATTACCCGCAATTTCAAAATATCTGCTGCTAGGTATACGTTTACCAAAGGAACCATCTGCTACTTTCTTGTAGATGGGCAGTGGTTTGCCCTTTGGAATGTGGGCCAGACCTTTAACACTTGAATACACAAGGCAGTGGTTTGATAGAACATTAAATGTATTTTAAAGTGATTTATATATTAGGCATTATGATGTAATAATGACATAAGAAAAGCCTTGTTGGACATGCTCTCACGCTGACACATCAACTTTTCTTATGTCACTTGGATTTCTCCTTTTATAGAAAGTATAGATAGATTCTAATATCACGTGGTCATAATTTAAAATTTTCTTTCAAAGGAATTTTTAAATTATGACTCTATATAGATAAACGTGATACTAGAATTTTCAAATATATATAACTAGGTTATAACCCCGTGTATTACACGGGGTTGAATAAATAAATTTTATATACTAAATAATAAAACAATATATCTTTAAAACCTCATTTATTGTTCGGGTTGAATAAATATAATTTTATATATTAAATAATAAAAAGTTATATCTATAAGAACCATATTGTACGGGTTGAATAAATGTAATTTTGTATACCAAATAAAAAAGTTATATCTTTAAAACCACATGTATTACACGGGTTGAATAAATGTAATATTGTTTACCAAATAATAAAATAATACGTCTTTAACCTACGGGTTGGATTGCTCGTGTGTCCACAGGACAAATCCCATTTGAAATGGATGATGTGAGTTTGTCAAATGCTCGACAAGCAGCTACATTAACGGGTTGAATAAATGTAACTTTATATACCAAACAATAAAAAAATTACATCTATAAAAATATGCGCATTACACGGTTTGGATAAATGTAATTTTCTGTACTAAATAATAAAAAATATATATCCTTAAAAAACCCCGTGTATTGTACGAATTGAATAAATCTAATTTTATATATCAAATAATAAAAAAAGTTATATCTTAAAAAACCTCAAGTGTTACATGGGTCGAGTAAATGTAATTTTGTATAGTGAAAATAAAAATATTTAATATATTAATACGAAGTTTGGTTTTCGTGATAAAAATAGATTATTCTTTTGTTGCAAAATTCGTTAACGAAGTCTCAATAAATTTAACCATTTATTTAAAACTCCGTAAATGTATAAATGATAAATACTATTAGTTAATTTTATTTTAAGTTTCGTAAAATTTATCTGATACCAAACTAAACAAAACGTTCAAATATAATTAATTCAAATAAATAAATGAGAAGAAGATTAAACAAAATAATAATTATCCATACGATATTAAACTAATAGTATTTAATAGGAGAGTTATCTATAATATAAGATATTAAATTAAATAATATTTAGGAGAATTATTTATAATTAATTAGAAGAGATTAAATTAAAATAATAATTATCTATAAGAGATGGCCTAATATGATGACAAGTGTCCCTAAAGTGGTTTCTTTTATTATATAGATAGATTTTTCATGATTTAAAATTTTGTTTTGGTTTTATTTTTAAATTTAGAATTTAGTTTCTTTATATTTTCACTTTAATCTATAAAAAATAGTAGTGAGTTTTTTTTTCAAAATTTCTTATCGGATTGATGGTATCCTTAAACGAAATTTTTATTATTTATCGTAACTTTTTATCATTAAAACTTTAATAATTTCTTTATTTTATTTTATTGGATGTTTTAACTTTGTTTTGGTATTTCGTAATTATCAAATTAAAAGCTCTTGAAGCAGCAGTTGTTTTTATTTTTCTTTTTGTTATTTAGTTATTATAATTAAGTTTTAACCTATTTTGTTTTCCTCATATAATTTTAAAATATTGTCTTTCATAAAATTATAATTATGAATATAGTGTTGTAACATGTTTATTTTAGTCTACATTAGATATAAGTTTTATTCAAAATTTTGTTGTGAATTACACGAGTTTGAGGATTAGGTTATAAACATATGTATTACATAGGTTTGAGGATAAAAATTATATAATTTAATAATGTATGCATAAATTTACATAACTAGATTATTTTCATACATACGACTTGTTGGGTTGTGGAGGCAGCAAACTATGGAACTTTGGTTCTGGTCGTGACTTCATCTAGATATTAATACTCTGATATTATGGTTTTTATATTTGAGAATATCAAAATATACCTATAAAAAGTTAAAATAATATATAACAGAAATATAATCAAAATCAAATCATAACAAAGCAAAGCAATGTAAAAAAAATAGTAACATAAAGCGAACGTGGATCCATAGTGTCTTAGCAACTCCACAATAGATTGGAAAGTAAGATGTGAGTATAATTGTTTTATAAGGCTAAAGGGTGTGTGGGTCATGGTTGAGACATGATTCGCCACGTAGGAACATGAATAGAAGGCTACAACACCCCTTTGTCTGATCCACCATGATCTGCATGGATTAAACCATGGCAACCATGGTCCTCTTTTTCATTTTCCAAGATTTTCTTTTTATTTTCATTACACAAAATAAAATTAAAATAAATAAGGGGATAGTGGTTTGGGTCATAACCACACCTTATGGTAGTGGTTTTGGATGATGGATTAGAGGTGAGTAACATGACGCCGTCGTAGAGGGTCATGGTGGTCATAAGGGTCATGACCACACCCTATAGCCTAATTGGTCACTTGTTAAAAATATTAGACATATTTATAAGATGTGTTTCGTGAGCTAAAAAAATAGAAATATGCAAAATAATTTGGAAAGGCAAATAAAATCC